>QEOT01005231.1:117146-130879 GCA_003123785.1 Pterocarya stenoptera | reverse complement strand
TTTTTTTTTTTTTTTTTTTTTTTTTTTTTTTTCTGTTTTTATGGATGGTCAGGTATTGTATCTTCCAAGAACTTCGTATGATCATTGCCCGATGTTAACTAGTTTGTAATGTGAAAGAAGAAGTGGGATTTCAGAGAATGTGGGGCACGCGTAAGGATTTCTTGCTGTTAGTTAGAGGATGTTGGAGTGAGTCAAGGGAGGGCTGTGCTATGGTCTAGATAAGTGGAAAGTTGAAGACTTTAAAAAGAATTTTACAAAAGTGGAATGTGGAGGCCTTTGGTAGAGTGGAGTTCGAGCTGAAAAGTATTGAATCCCAATTGTTAACACTATAGGATTCGATCATTTCCAATTATTCTCCGGAGTTAAAGTAGGAATTATTATGTTATAAACAAAGACATGTTCAATGGTTGCATAGGGAGGAGATTCTGGGGTGCCAAAATTCACTGATCAAATGGCTTTTAGAAGGGGATTCGAACACAGCTTTCTTCCATGCGTCGATGGGTGTTAAAAAGAAAATTAAGTTGATTGAGAGGGTATCATTGGCCAATGGACAGATTCTCGACTTAGCAAAGGATGTTCATTCTGGTGCGGTGAATTTCTTTCAAGAACTTTTGACAGCTTCGCCTGTTGAATGGATGATGAGGCGTTAAGTTTGCTTGAGCCTGTGGTGTCTGCGCTGGCGAATGAGAGGCTGTGTAGGATGCCATGGATGGAGGAAGTGAAGGATGCTCTTTGGTTGATTCCATAGGATAGTAGCCCAAGGCCGGATGGTTATTCGGCAAGTTTGTTCATTCTTTCTTGGGACATTGTAAAGGATGATCTCTTGAAATTGGCGTGTGAATTTTTTTAGGAGATGCCCATGACTAATTTCTTTGGAGCAACTAATATTGTTCTGACTCCGAAAGTGGATGTACCAAGTTCTTTCACTCAGTTCCGTCCTATTAGTTTGTGCTCAGTGGCTTACAAAATTTTAGTAAAGATTTTGGTGACTCGATTGGTGCCAATTATTGAAGAAATTGTATCTCCGGAAAAAGCTTCTGTTGTGCATGGGCATAGCATTTTTGATAATATCGCTCTTGCACAAGAGTTAGTTCATGGGATGAATAGGAAATGTCGGGGAGGTACTGTGATGATAAAGATTGATATGGCGAAGGCTTACGACCGTGTAAGTTGGCGATTCCTGATGGAAGTGTTGCGGAGGTTGGGTTTTTGTGAGGAAAGGGCGATCGATTATTTTTAATTGCATATCTTCGCCTGTTTATTTAGTTATGTTGAATGGGAATACGAAAGGATTTTTTAAACCATCTAGGGGTCTTCGGCAAGGCAATCCATTGTCCCCCTATTTGTTTATTTTGGCGGAAGAAGTGTTATCTTGTATGATTCGTAAGGAAGTGTTGGGGGGAAATATTAAGCCTTTCAATCCATGTGGTGGAACGGTGATTAGTCATTTATTATATGTTGATGATCTTCTATTGTTCTCTAAAGGTGGGAAGCAATCCATCCGGAATATTATGCGTGTTTTGCAATCTTATGAACGAATGTCTGGACAATTGGTGAGCTCGAATAAATCTTCCATTTATTTTTCCTCTTATTTTTCTTTGACAAGGAAGGAGGAAGTGATGAGAATTTCTTGTTTTAGGGAAGGGGCATGGCCTTGTATTTATTTGGGTGTGCCATTACATGTGGGGAGATTAAGGTTAAGAATGTTTGATCATTTTCTTGCCAAAGTTCAGAAAAAGCTTGCCGGATGGAAGAGTAAACTATTGTCATTTGGTGGGAAGATTGTGCTTTTAAAACATGTGCTAAATAGTATGCCGATACATTTGCTTTCAGTGATGAATTTGCCAAAAGATGTTCTTAAAGTGTTGAAGAGAATTTTCTTCAAGCTTCTTTGGGGCTCAAATGAGGGGAAGAAAAAGCGAAAGTGGGCTTCTTGGCGTTTGGTTTGTCTACCGGTAGCAAAGGGAGGTTTGGGCATTCGTGACTTACTGAAAGCTCAAGTTTCATTGCTCATGAAGTTTGCATGGAAGATGTTGACTGGAGGGTCTATTTGGACTGAGTTTTTTAAAGCTAAATATGTGGGGAATTCTCATATTGCGTCTTTAGTTTCATCTACTAGAGGCTCTAGGTTTTGGAAGGGGGTGTTGCAGGTATTACCTCATGTTTTGAGTAATACAAGATGTTTAATTAGGCGAGGGGATGTCAGTTTATGGTTCGACAATTCGTTGGGAGATGGGGCTGTAGGTGATGCAATAGGCGTGGTGGGTGATCCTAGTATCAAGTTGTGCGATTTGAGGAATGATGTTGGGTGGGATTTTTGTAAGCTACGTGAGCTTGTAAGTGATGAATTGGTTGAGGAAAGTAGATGTGCACAGGTGCGGTTTAGAGAAGCTGATGATGTTTTTACATGGATGCAATCGGCGGATGGGAATTTCAGTACCAAGTCTGCGTGGAACTTAGTTAGGCATCATGGTACAGTTTGTATTTGGAGGAAATGGTTGTGGCAGTGGCAAGTTCCGAAAAGAATGTCATTTTTTGTTGGTGAGCGAGGCTTAGTGCTTTACCGGTTGATAAGGCAATTAAGGAGCTAGGTGTGCCAATAGTTTCAAAATGTGATTGTTGTGTGGAACCTAAGGTTGAAACCTTAGATCATGTGCTTTGTGATGGTGAGGGGGCGAGAAAGGTTTGAGATTTTTTTGCAGTTAGTTTTGGGGTTCGATTGCTGCAAGTGAGGTTGTGGCAGTGAGTACTTAATGTTTGGTGGTTCAGGGCATCATCGAATTCTCAAGTGAGGTGGTTACGTGGTGTTGCTCCTCTTATTATTTCTTAGGTGATTTGGTGAGCTCAATGTGCAGCTCGAATGGAGGGAATATTGTTTGATTGGGGGGCTATTATCGGTGTAGTTAAAGGATTTTTCATGGAAATTTCCAGCTCCCTTTCCAATTTTAAAAAGTTGACTTCAAAAGATGTTTTGTCCCGGCTAATCTCTAGTTGCTCTTCACCACACATGCACATTATTTTCTTTACCTCCCCATGTTTAGTAACGCGGCTAATGCCCATCAAGCGGCAACAACAGCAACCGCTGCCCTCCATGCATGTAAGTTTCGCAGCACGTAATTTCGCAGCATGCATACACCCAGCCCCCATCTTACAGCAGCATACAAGTATATCTCTATATCTCTAGCCGCGCCTTCCTCCAAGTTCAGAAAATAAAAACCCAAACCCCACATGTTTCTGCAGATATACCTCCAGCGTTTAGCAGCGTTTTTACATTCCTCGCAAAACAATTCGATGGAAAAAGTCCTTTTTTGCGACAGAATCCAAGTCGCCGTTGAATAATACCGCGAAGAAATGAAAATAGCGCGGATGAACAGTGAAATTGTTTATCGCAGTGACATATTTACTTATTACGTCGATTTTTTCGCCGCAAAAAAAATACTTCTTTTCCGTCGGCAATGTTCTTCATGAAAGAGATTTTATTACGGTGATTTTCGAAGAAGCGCCGCAATAAAACTTACATATATTTTTTTCCTCGCGGTTTCCCGTGCTGCCCATTCTCCCGTTGCTTCCCACCATCATCTTCCTCCCCTTGTTATTTTCCTTTCGATGTTCCGTTGATCCCAAATCGAGTACGCCTTCTACCAATTAATCATATCGAAGGCTGTTTGCTGAACCAAATCATGAGGTAACCTTCTTTAGAAAACCTCGAGCCCTATCTCGTTGATTCTTCCATTGTCTTCAATCTGTAAAACGTTTTTAGGGTTTATGGCTTGTTTTCTCGAAATTGTTGTTTTATCTTAATTACACTCTATTCGACACAGCTATCCTTCAAATATTTCATGCCAAGACTGGTTCGGAAGGATCCATGTCATCATTAGCCAAGATGGAAAGCAGAGCTCGATTTGTGGGGAAGCTTGAATTGCAATGCATATGACAGTTCGATCCTGCATCAAGGTATTTTTTTCCCTAGAAAAGACTCATTGAATATTTAGATCCAATTTATTGCCGATACTCTTGATGCATCCACGAATTGTTTCCTGCATGGAGTTAATCTGAAATCCATAACGTCATTATGAAATTCTTGTGATTATATCTGTACGGGATGGGTTTGTAGAGTTGGGTTGTTGTAGAGTTGGGTTTGTAGAGTTTGGTTTGTGACATTATGTTTATCATTTTTATGAAATTATGTTTATCAATTTTGCTAATTTTTCTATTGGTTGTGATACATGATATACATCTCCTCATTAATTTCCCCATCTAAATACACCCAGTAGACATATCAATTCCATGTATGGAATTGATTGATGTACAGAGTAGTTACCCAGACCAAAGCATAAAACTAACTAATTCTATACATTAGCTCATTTACTAACAATAGGCAATCATTCTCAAGAACTGAAATTTTGTTCCAAGCAAAACTTAGCTCATTTACTAACAATAGGCAATCACTCTCAAGAATTAATATGATTGACCAAATTAAATAGTCAAATGCATATCGAAGCAGCTCCTTTTCTGTTGAGAAAATGAAGTAGTTTTGGACGAACTGAAATGGCAGGGCATGATAAACACACCAGGTTTATATGTTTAACTTTTTAATCTAATTCATCATGTTCAATTATCTCAACCATGGATGCAATATTTTGGGGGAAAAACTGTCATAGATATAGGCAATCGAATATCAATTTAGCACACTGGATAAAACATGAAATTCAGCCGGATACCAATTCTTTTCAATAATTGCAGGAAAAGATAAGCATTTTTCCTAGTATCAACATGGAGCCCAACCAAAACCCATATCATGTGTCTATTCAAGGGAAATATGTGGAACATAAAAGTTAATCAGAGGAGGCAAAACGAAACCAAAAGACATACATGTTTGAAAAAGAAGAAGGGTTAAGTGAGTATGGAAGGGAAATGTTAGTTTAAATGGAACTTACCAAGCAACGTCGGAAGTGAGGGTGAGCTTTGATGCTAGGGCTTAGCATTGTGGTGGGGGGGGGGGTTTGGACAAGAGATGCTGAGAGTGCTTTGTAGATGTCATAGCGATAGTAGTAGTTGTAGGCATATATACCTTATAAAGTAAAGTCAAATTATCTCTCTCCTCAAAACACACACGGAGACGGATGCCCTTTGAGTTTGGAGAATAAACAAATTGTGCATAGATCCTGAAGCTTCTAGTTAGTCTAGGCCATTGGATGTAAAATAGGAGCAGTTTTGTCAGTCCTATGTTGGATCACTCTAGTATAACCTTTTTTCCCTTTTTTCTCTTTTGTTTTTTTGCGTGGCCTGTTTTAATGAGATTTTCCTTTGGAACTGAAAATGTTGTTGATGATTTTGGCCTGTGAAGTGCTAAGAGTGAGTTTCTCCTTCTTTATTGATGTTCCATTTAAACATACTTACTTTAACCTTAGGTGAAGGCAGGCCTACTAATTGGGTGTGGGCTGGTCGACTTGCATTTGGACATGATCTAATATGCAGGGCTTTACTCTTAGGACACGTTAGGGTTGGGCTCAGATGGGAACAAAAAGGTGGGGAGGTTGTGTATTCATTATAATGTCTATTTCTTTTTTCTAAAAAGCAAAAATCACTTCGATTATCTCATGTTAGCTAAATAGGGCTTTTGTTGATTAACTTGATTATATTGTTGTGAGATCATTGGGTTGAAAACTTAATGATCATCTTAGCTTATCTTTAGCATGAGATTTTTGAAATTAAACTTGATGGTTTGTAAGCTTTTATCTATAAGGGGTATGTCGGGTCGATTAAACACAGGCCTTTTTCCGTGTATTTCAACTGATTTTTTTGTTGATAATTAGGTAATAGTGACTATGGTATTATTTAAGAAAGACATAACAATAGTACTTGCTTATGAACCTACGAAGATCATTTGTAATAGAGGGGAAATTTATATTAACTTTTTTCTCTCTCTAATGTAAGAGTATTTGGGACGAGGTACAGATAGTACTAATCATCAGTGATGATGGACGCGGAATATATAATCTGATCATGAGGTTAAGGGTTGGATTTATATATGGTTGGAGATCATTGATGTGTTGTGCATGCACATTATAATTAATGGTTTTAATTTTCTCTTCCCACAATATGGATATATATATATATAGTGTTTATTGCCCTGTATAATGTATAGTTGGGAAACTGTAAAAACAGACAACAAAATCAGACTGAAAATGCTAATAATAATAAAAGAAAAAGACAACAAGGAAAAATATTACACCCATATATTATTGAGCATGTAAGGCAAGGAGCCGGAATCATTAGATTCTAAACCCGAAAAGTGGGCCAGTATTCTCAGTACCTAATTTGGGCTCACTTTAGGTGCAATATTTATTCTCTTCCGCAATGCAAGCATCTAGCGGGGCCCGATTGTACCTTTAACAAATACTTTGTTTTTCTTTGTTTGGAATGTATATGTCATTTTATATTTCCTTTATATATATTCTGGCCGATAAAAGGTTTGATCCTTTGGAGTCATAAAAATTGTGCTAGTGGTACAAATACTACTACTTCAGGAGGGTCATTGTACATATATGTCTTCCTCCTTGCATGCATGTGCAAAATCAAGGTTTAATTGGGCAGTAGTAGTGCTGCTGTTTGAAGCGATATTGATTGCGTTGGTGCGTTTTTTGAGAATCTCTCCCTCTGTACTTTTCTTATTTGGGAGAACAATGTGGCAACTAGATTTTTTTTTTTTTTTTAATGTAAAATGAATTAATCCTTATAGTTTCTACCTATAAAAAAAAAGTAGTAGTACTGCTGCACGATTATTGTGGTTGGAATAATAAAGAATTGTTGTTGTGCCTTGATTAAAAAAATGCCAGTAAAAAAATAATATATAATTTGTTGTTCCCCTGTGCAAGGCCTACATCGTCGTCGTATTAGTGGCTAAAGTTGAAATCAATTTGACCTTGGTGCCTTCCTAGAACAAAGCATGTTTGGTAAGGAGTAGACCAACTAGTCCATGATTATGCTGATTGAGGAAGTAAGACTGGTAAGTAGATAGTTTCCCACACTCTTGTTCTTTGTTTGTTACATACGAACTTTCATGCACACCTACTCCTTATCAATACTATAAAACTTACATTCACACATGCTTTTTGTGTAGTTTTGAGGTTAATGGCTTCTGTTAAATTACCATTTTTTCCCTTTCTCTTGGATCTTTTGGCCGCTGTGATGTTTATGACATTCACTTTTATAACATTCCTTATAGTTAATCATAGGGATTTTCCAAATATATGTATGTAAAACCTATCTAGCTGAAATCTAATTTATAGTGCTATTTTTACATAATTAATGTAGCCCGATGTTCCAAATCACTTTCTCCATGGGCCCTAATTAATAAACGCTGAAGCAAAGTTGTCCACCTGCTTGTTAAAACCCCACATACTTTGTGTAAGCTTTCATCACTTAACGTTTGCATACATCTAGTTTTCAGTTGAAATATGTAGGTCATTTTCAGTAATCATGAAATACTTATATCACTCAATTATTAAGTCCACGTTGGTGAATGCATTAGTGAGATGAGCTTCGCTCTAAGGGATGTACAGTTATTGTGTTACTATTATACACAATAACCCTAGTAAATATTTGACCAACAAAAGCTAACTTTATTTCTTATCCAGGAATTCTCTCTCAGCCCCCAGGCCAGCTAACTCCTGACTCCAAACTCTTTGTGTTTGGAGTCAGGTGGATGACTTTTACTAACAACAACTTGCTCCCTAATAAGCTTGGTGCAATGATCATTAATTAAGGCGTGAGGCCTTTTTCCTTTTAATTGATGTGTTACTGAATTGACCACAATTCAATAACACAAATCCCCTTACGGTGAAGGTATTTTTTTTTTTCAGCAAGTGCTATATAATGTTTCAACCCTATTAAATATTCCTTTCATCCATTTTTTGTGAATACCTTCCATGCATCCATTAATCACCCCTATTTCCAGTTCAGTCAATATATATTTTTCTTTTAATGCATGGATGGGATCCTCTATCATTAACAAGGTTTGCGACTCCATGTTCAATTGGTTTTTTTAAAATTATTAATTTTAAAAAACCTTCTACAGTTTATTAGTGGTTCATCTAGTCTTAACACTTGTTGCACAGGTGAGTCACATTATGTCCTTAGAAACTTAGTGGACAACATTTTAAATTTTAATGAAATCCTGTGTCGTTGTATATCTTAAATAAATATTCACTTGTAGACACAAAAGTAAACTGGTTATTAACCTAATTTTGAAATCTAAACAGTGCCACATCTTTTCTTATTATGACGAAACTGCCCTCAAGTCTCTTTATGGCTAAGTGTGACATATAGAGATGACAGTTTTGTCGTAGGAATGCTTTCTCTACTAATGAAATAGAGTTCTATGTCCATTGTATTATTTACAATTGCACGTGAACTTGTTTGGACTTTGTTTAACAGTACAGGGTGTTCAATCAGCTTGGGTCATACTATAGTTGGCCCTAGTATATTGGAACTTTATGAAATATCCCCTTTCATAATGAAATCAATCAAAATGTTTGCCTATTTCCTTTCATTGTGTTCGACAAGTGACAGTTTTTCCTTACCAAAACATTAGCAGCATTGTGCCATTAGGACTATCTTCCCCCTTCTATATGTCGTATTAATAACGATTTCTATGTCTTCTAGATGGACAAGAGTTGGATGGAAATTAATGACCGACTTATGTCAGCACAATACGCTGAAGGGGTTGAACAGTTCCTCACACTAGCACGAAGCCACGTGGTGGGAAGCGACGACATTCGATGTCCATGCCGTTCATGCTACAACAATATCTTCCTACCTATAAGCGAGGTTGAAACCCACTTGTTCATAAATGGGATTAACCCAAATTACAAGCACTGGATATTTCATGGGGAGGAGGAAATTTTGAATGTTAGTGATGATCATGATGGTGCCTCACCTAGTTATGAAGACGAATACATTGATGACATGGAGCAGATGTTAGATGATATTAGGGAAGGTACGTTCCTGGATGCACCCTTAGAGGGCATCGAACCTGGACCTCAGCCACTTATAACCGAGCCTACACCAACCTTGTCATTTGAGAAACTATTGGATGATGCCCGTCATCCATTGCTCGAGGGGTGTAAAAAGTTCTCAAAACTCTCATTTATTGTGAAGTTGCTGCACATTAAGACTATAGGGGGTTGGTCAATAAAGTCATTTGACCTTCTGCTCGATTTATTAAGGTCTGCTTTTCCTGAGGCTCAATTTCCCCACTCATACGAGGAGTCACGGTCATTGGAGCGTGGGTTGGGATTCAATTACCACAAAATCTATGCATGTCCTAACAACTGCGTTCTATTCTGGAAGGACAATTCTGAAATGAATGAGTGCCCCAAATGCAAAGGCCCTAGGTGGTTGTCAAACACACGTCGAGGCCGTTTAATCCCTCGGAAGGTGTTGCGTCATTTCCCTTTAAAGCCGAGGTTGCAATGACTATATATGTCTGCTAAGATTTCAGCTGATATGAGATGGCATAAAGAGCAACGAGTGAGTGATGGCAATACTATGAGGCATCCTGCCGATTCAGTTGTATGGACTACATTTGATAAAGATCATAGTTGGTTTTCTAAAGATGCTCGCAATGTCAGGCTTGGTCTAGCGAGTGACGGCTTCAATCCTTTCAACAATCTTGCGAAACCTTATAGTATATGGCCTGTGATTCTTGTGCCGTATAACTTGCCTCCGTGGTTGTGCATGAAAGAGCACTTCTTTATCATGTCTCTCATTATTCCTGGTCCAAAATCACCAAGAAATGATATTGACGTATACTTGCAGCCGTTGGTAGATGAATTGAATGATCTATGGGAAAATGGGGTACATACATATGATGCCAGCACGAAGGAAATATTCAGATTGCATGCTGCTTTACTATGGACAATAAATGACTTTCCTGCATATGGTAACCTGTCAGGATGGTCAACTAAAGGAAAATTGGCCTATCCTTCATGCAATGCGGGTACGGATTCAAGCTGGTTGAACTTTGGCCGAAAACACACCTACATGGGACATCGTCGATGGTTACCGGCAACCCACGTATGGCGGAAAAAAAAAATCTCTGTTCAACGGTAAGGAAGATCATCGCATGCCGCCAAGTATATTATCAGAGCCGAATATATTAAGTCAACTAACCCTTCTTGGGGATGTCGAATTTGGGAAATCCCATAAAAAGAGAAAACGCACTTCTCAAGAGTTGAATTGGACGAAGAGAAGCATATTCTTCTACTTACCGTATTGGTCCACACTTCATCTTCGACATAATCTTGACGTCATGCATGTTGAAAAGAACATTTGTGAAAACATACTTGGCACATTAATGAACATTCCTGGAAAATGTAAAGATAATATTAATACACGCCGTGACCTGGCCACGTTGGGTATAAGAAAGGAATTACATCTAATGGAGAGAGGTGACCGGTGTTTAATGCCACATGCAGCTTTTACGCTATATGGAGATGAAAGGGCAGCGTTTTGTCAGTGGTTGGCCGATGTCAAATTTTCAGATGGTTTCGCGGCCAATATTTCACATTGTGTTTCTGTTCGTGACTCCAAGATCTCTGGGTTGAAAAGCCATGACTGTCATGTTTTCCTGCAAAGACTACTTCCTGTTGCAGTAGGGGGTTGCTTAAGAAATGATATTGCTTTGTGTTTGACCGAACTTAGCAGCTTCTTCAAAGAGATATGCGCCAGAACGTTGAATGTAGAACATTTAGCGCAACTGGAAGTTGATATCGTCTTAATTCTATGCAAGTTGGAGATGATTTTCCCTCCTTCATTCTTCGATGTGATGGTCCACTTGACCCTCCATTTGCCCCGTGAGGCGTTGCTTGAAAGGTATCTTGGGAAATTCAAGAGGTATGTGAAGAATAAAGCTCATCCAGAAGGATCAATAGCAGAAGCCTACATTCATGTTGAATGCTTGACCTTTTGCTCGATGTATCTTGAAGATGTTGAGACGAGGTTCAACCGAACTGATCGCAACATTGACATTGGCGAAGAGGATGGGAGAGATGGCTTTAGATTTTCACCCAAAAAGTTCATCCATTGGGTATGGCATCAACTGTGGAATTAGATCCCAAACTATTCACCTCGGCTCGTTGGTTCGTGCTTAACAACTGCATAGAGATTACTGGCTACATAGAGTATGCATCTTTACCCCATTTGATCCTTTTCATCTATTCGCTTTAACCAACGCAGTTAAAATGTTATTTTGATTACTACACATTGACATTGGTGGTGTTTTACACATCCAAGATCAAATGTATATTTGTTCTTTCCATGTGTGCAGGGAGCACTATGGAATATGTAAGGAAAAGAACCCAACCCACGTCAAGCGAACTCATGAAATAGAGTTCCTTTTATGGTTCAGAAACGTGTAGGTTGCCCAACTTGTCTATATAGTCAGTGCATAATATTCGATGTTGCACAACTAACGCTTTATCATTGTATAAAAAAAGATTTGATCTCCATTTTACCTTAATTTGCCAGGTTCAAACTCAACGTAAAGATAACCCTAATGAAGTGCCTGACGATCTATATGCTTTAGCGTGCGGCCTTGACCGTTGTGTTGCATCGTACGCTGCGTGCATAGTGAATGGGAAAAGGTTCCACATAAAGAATCAAGAGCAACGTAGACGGACTCAAAATTCAGGTGTGTTAGTAACTGGTGACGACCAATCCAACAATTTAGACTTCTATGGTGTTCTAAATGATGTTGTTGAGTTACATTACATGGGATTTTGTCGTGTCTATGTGTTTAAATGTGAATGGTTTGACGTTGGTGATCCAAAACGAGGTGTCTGAGTGGATACACATATGACCAATATCAATGTCGACCGGACGTGGTACAAGGACGAACCATTTGTCTTGGGATGCCAAGCTGAACAATGTTTTTACGTCAAGAATAGAAGGGTTAAAGGTAGTTGGTATGTTATACAAAAGTTTACAAATAGGAATGTATATGACATCCCACAAGTGCATATGTCCGAGGACCATGAATTTGAAAGTGACGGTAATGCCTATCAAGACAATGAATCTAAAAGTGTACATAGAAATGTTGAATGTGCTGATGTCAGCGTGGCAACTCCACTGCATAGGCCTGATATAGAACCAATCGAGTTTGATTTGCCAACAATGAATGTGAATTCCACTTAGCACCAACCAGGCGGGGATTTTATTGACGACGCAAGGGCAACATCCGGTTCAGACGATGGTATCAATGATAGTTATTTCTCTGACCTGGAGGATCTAGCCACAGAGTCAGATTCCCTTTCTGACTAGAAAAACTCATTTTCTAAATTCCTGAGTTAAGGTTAATTTCCTAAACTTCAACCTGCACTTGTAAGAATTTCAGTTTTTATGTGCAACCTATCATCCTTAATTAACACATGAGCTGGTCTTCCGATATAGCTAGGATGAATATACAATTTCATCCTATCTATATAAGTATTTGTATTTATGCTACAGGCCCTTTCAACTTGGTGCATTGGAAAGACGGTTGGATGAATGCAAAGAAGTTATAATGCACTTGTAAGTGATCATTCTGTTTTGGCTACATGCCTCATAAGCAGCGTTGTTTAAACTCTTCTTGCATATGATGGATATTGCAGTAGAGATTAAATTTCAAGTTGCTAGCTTATAAAAAAAGTTCATAATAATTTATTTGGAGGTATTCCCCACATGTGGCAGGTCCATCAATTACATTGGAGCTGTGAAAGCGTGGGTGGAGCCCCTCCTTTATATATGTTCTTGTACTGTTAATATTGATTATTTGTATATTAACCATCAAGTGCCTAATGAAAGAAAAACTCTAATGTATGTGATGGCATTCCAGATATAATGGCTTTTTATTTTTATTTTTATTTTTATTTTGTTGTTGATGTGCTTTTTCTTTTCTTTTTTTCTTTTTACTATTATAAAATGAAGTATTGACTTAATATAGGCATGCTGGTTTGGGCAACATGGGCATGCTTATGCCCAGATTGATTGTTACTTTCATGGATTGAGGATTGGAAAACAATCAACCCATTTGAAAGGTACTCTGGGAAATCTGCTTTCGTGTTTTCCCTGCTTTTAATCACAAGATCAGAATGTGTGCATGTAGGCAACACACGTTTAGTTTTATTGCTATCAAGTTAACTACAAGTCCTACGCTTACACATCCAGTGCATAATATATTGAACTGCAAGTGGAAGAGATGTCAGAAGTTTGGACATGTAGATACATGAAGTCAATGTAGTTAATGTGTGCACAAAAGTTAATAAAAAAATAATAAGAAATAAGAGGCTGTGGTGATGAACAAAACGCAGATAAAGCATTTAATAGTAAATTGTTTATACTTATTAAAACTATTCACCTGAGTTTGTTAAGCAAGAATTAATGCGAGCCACACATTAATTCTAACAACTAGAGTACTGCAATGCCACAAATATATATCGATCGATTTATTTATGGAGGAAATCTTTGATTGAAGCTATCTAATTCCTAGGCTCAAAGCTATGGGCATTTGGATTAAAGTATTGTTGTTAGATTAATAGAGTAATTGATCTTTAATCATAGGGAAGAGATGCCTTCGGGCCTTTTAATTCTAAATAATTGTTGTCAAAATTAAAGCTAGTTTAATTGGAGAGTTCTACATGCCACACTCCAACTTCAATGCCAGGTAGGGTTGTGCAGAAAACGTGAGGATC
>QEOT01005231.1:73401-117128 GCA_003123785.1 Pterocarya stenoptera | reverse complement strand
TTTTTTTTTTTTTTTTTTTTTTTTTTTTTTTTAATATTTATCGTTAAATATTGCCACCGGCCCTAGCTAACTTTTTCATTGATCTTCTTTGTGATTATAATTAATAGGATGATCTATATATTAATTACATGGCCACAAATGGCTTATAATTATTAGATGTACGTACTTTCTAAGTTACTTAATTATTATATATATTAATTGGTCAAGTCTTATGAGAAATTGGCGTACTGATCTTTCATATATGCTAATTTGGTAATCAGATAAGTTAGATCCGAAGAGGCGTCTCATTGGATGAAGTTAATCTTATGCTCCACTACATTGGGCTGAATAAATGGTAAACCAACTCATGCCTCTATGTTTGGATCACCCTAATCATAATGGCTTGTCATGTGGAAAAAAATGCACTTGTTAGAAAGAAAACGCATATCCAAAGCACATAGTAATGTTTAATTAATTCAAGTAAATCTAAGGACGATTCACACTCTCTATAGTGTCTACATAGAATTTGCCTCTCATTGCAAACCATAGTCAAACAACATCAAGAACAAAGACCATACCCTTGAATCTCTGTTTTGGGTCTTCTATAACATTGGACTGTATTCATGAATATAGCCCAATGTTATATTTCAAAGGAAATTCCACGCGCCTGTTACAAATTCTTTGTTTGTTATAATCAAAGGGTCATACTTATCGGCTCTATCACGGTAAGGCCACTACACCAGCTAGCCGGTGTGGTGGCGAACACGTTATGCTGTAAGCTAAGCCATACGAGGGGTCGAAGGAGGAGATATAAAAAGTGTGCCGTACATAATTAATAAGTTTCTATAGTAGCACCAGGTCAACCAACCAACCCGGATCTGCCATCGAAAGTCTCTGGATTTTGGGAGTAGAGCATGCAAAATCTGACGTTGGATCATAGGGAGGAAAATTAAATTTTGAATGACATGACTCTTTCTCTTTATTGGGTGAATGCATTGGAGTTGTCTCCCTTCCTCTTTCGATCAAAGACTTGACAGATATAGGCTCCGGTGGCCTTGGCTTCTGCTTATATAGGGCGGTGGCAACCCCTACCTTCCCCTACCAAGCTTTCCCAAGAACCCATTTTTAAAGGATTGGGTAGGCCTGTCAAAAAATATGTATATAACCAATAAAAATATATTTATTTGTATATATAAAAGTAAACAATAATACTTATAAATGGCAACTGGTGCTTCAGAAATATTTATGAAAAAAAGTTTAAAAACTTTATTAAGGAATTGGCTAATGCAGGAGAGGTAAATTTAAGTAATTTACAGTATGAGCTCATATGAAATGAAATTTCATATCAGCTGATTTATTAATTGTTAAAAAGTGTGACTTTAAGTGAATATATATTGAGTAGGTCCGAAAATAAGTTTAAGTGCCTATAAGTTAGTAAAGTCAAATCAGTTTGGGTAAGGATGTCAAGTGCAGTGGGCGGGTGATTTTGCATGGGCGGGAGATGTTGCCGCCTTGAGCCAAATGAAAGGATAAACAAAATCTGAGTTCAGTTACCCAGTTGGCCGATGTGACAGTATAGTACAAACCAGAGAGTGTGGGTAGGGAAACTTACGGGTGGGCAACACAACTCAAAATCATTTGAGAAACTCTGTATACCAGCCAACACAACTCAAAAGCAGAGTGTGCCTATGATTCTGCTAGGCATTCTATGCAACTTGGAGATTATGGCTTCAAAGGGTTTCATCTTTTTGTGGGCGTGGGCTTTGTTTGGTGCATGAAGCTTCCCTAAACTAGGATTTCTCTTCCCACACTCTTGCTAGTACCTGCAGTGAGGAGTTTTTTTGCTTGCTGTCACGCAAGATATTCTCTTATAAGGGTTTTGTTTGGTGCACTTTAGCTTCAAAAAACTAGGATTTCTCTTCTAGAAATCTATTGCTAGTACTAGCAGTGAGTGGTTTTTTGGCTTGCTGTCACGCAAGATTTCTCTTACAAGGGTTTTGTTTGGTGCACTTCAGCTTTAAAAAATTACCAGGATTTCTCTGCTAGAAATATATTGCTAGTACCGAAGGGGTTTTTTTCCTCGCTGTCACGCAAGATTTCTCTATGGCAGGTATGTGTTCAACCCTTTTACCCACAAAGTTGCTATATATCCTGCATATGGTAATATTATTGAGCATTCCTTTTCTTCATCAAGAAAAAGGTAGTTTCTCAGTTACTGGCTTGTACATTAAATCTATAAAGGAGGCTTTTTTAACTATGCAATTTGTCTACTTGCAGAAACAATTATCTGAACCCAGCCAGACAACACAATTCTCGACTAGTTGGCTAAACATTGAGGTACGTGGAACTTTGTTTGGTCAATCATGGAGTTATTGCCCAACTTTTTCCTGCTTGCCCCTGACTCATTTGTCAATACCATGCCTCGAAGGGGATATAGCTTTTGGTGCCCCCTGCATGCATGCATGGATCAGTCATTAATGTGTGTAATTCTTTGTATAGGCTATGTATCCATATGATGAAGTGAATGATTGATACCTAGCACCAGCTTCCAGCTTAATTTAAAATTACTTAATTACAGACACATACACACACACAAAGGTAGCCTCCCTTCAAAACTTGGCATAGTGAATGGAGCAGCATATCATTCGATGAAATGGGTAGGGTAATGGCTACATGAGTTATAAAGCTACAGATAGAGACATGTCCTTTCGCTTAGTGACAAAAAGTATCACCCAATATTACATGTCACTTTCCAATAGCTCCAGTAATATTGGGAAATATATAAGCATAGTGCTTAGATTTATTCCCTAGTTAGTATGTCATATTAAATGTCCAGAAAATAGTATTTTTCAGAAGTTGAATCACCCTGAAAGGCCCTGTCATCACTCTTAAGTGTCTATATTCACTAATGAATTATGGCCTGTGATTATAATATGCAGGTGCAGGTATAGGTAGTATGGCACAAATTGGTCGAGGAAGCGAGTTCAGACGAGGTGGAGGCTACAAACGCACTGGGGCTTACAGTAGACGACCACGCCCTCATCCTCCTTTAATTTCATCAGGTACCCCAACCCAAAATGACAACGAGGATAGCTCTGACGATTCTACGCAGCCTCCAAGCGTAGTTCCTGAGACACAAGTTGCGCATCCAATATTGGATGCGCACACAAGTAGAGACGACAACGGTTGGTTCTTTTATTATGCTCACCTATTGTGCTGAATATTGTACAGTTTATATACATGTTTGGTTTAAAAACTGATAATTTCCAATTCATTCTAATGCACTTAATTAAGTTTGATATTCCATGTAGGTGAAGCTGTTTCGGAGCCGAGACCATCAGATGTTGCAGCAAAGAGGCGTGGACGAGGTCCCGCCAAATGCATTGAGTTTGATAAGCTTCGAAAGCATGGGAAAATACCACTCAAAATTAATGATGGGCAAACAGCCCCATGTTGTGAGAATGCGAACATGTTCACCACACGGGTCACATGGATACTAAAGCATCATGCGGACATGAGTCACGCACGGTGGACTGATGTTCCGGCGGCAGAGAAAGATGAATTGATCGACCGTGTTCGGGTAAGCTTCTATTTAATCCATGCATCTGCCCTGCCTTAGCTTGTATTAAGTGAGTATGTGGTTGAAACTAATGAGTACTTGATATGTTTAGGCTAACTTCATTTTGGATTGGGAGTTGGCGAATCATAGGCAGGCAGTGTGGAAACAGTTGCGTAAGCGATTCAATGCTTTCCACCATCAGCTGCACAGGAAATATTTGTCATATGCCAACCATGATGAAGCATTGGTTGGTGGGACTGGATTGGTATCTAATTTAGTGTGGGTGAAGTTATGTGGTAGATGGGGAAGTGAGGCATTCAAGGTAATATGCAAGCATTAAATTTAATGGTTTTTATCATAGTTGTGGTTTGGAAAAATATTTTTTTCAGTTACAAAGAACAAACTTCAAAGTTTATCATTTTAAAATATTTATTTGCAGAAAATGTCAAAGCAAAATAAAGAGAACCATAACAAGCTGAAAACCAAGCACACTTCAGGGAGGAAGTCATTTGTGAGAGTCATGAAGGAGAAGGTATGCATCTTTATTAACTTAGTCGTCGTATGTCAATGACTAAATCTGGATCAAATACTAAAAGATAAGAACCTTTATTTAGGCAGGGACAAACCACAAGTATGCTAATGCCATTTGATCCAGATTTCAATGTCTGTAATCAGGAACCCAATAAAAATTTACTGGAATGGAACAATTGTGAAGATATACAGCCAAATTAATCCCAGGCGGGTGCCAAATGGCATTAGTATCTACCAGGTTTTACTTCCAACAGACCACGTTATAATCTAAAACTTAGTGGAAGGTGAGGAAAACTCAAAGTCTTATAATGTATTGAGACTTTGAGTTCATTAACTACTAATGCCAAGATTTAATGGCTTGCTTTGTCATCACGTTTTCAACACTGCACAGAAATTAATGATGGGGACAACCTAAAATCTGCTTGCTGTAACATATGGATACATTTAGGAGTAACCTAAAATCTGCTTGCTGTAACATATGGATACATTTAGGAGTAATTAAAATTTAGTATGTAAGAGCTAACTTTATGCTTCATTGTTGCACAACGTTCGACTACAACAAACTTGGTTGAGTTTTATAAGGAAGTCCGTTGGTCTAGGAGTAAAGACAAATTCGTGACATCCACGGCAGAAGAGCTTTATGCGAGAATTTTAATATACCCAATGCCTGAATTTATGTACTATCATTAACACAATTAAGGTTATGTAGCAACTTCACTGTTATTGTGGTGAAGAACAAGTTATGGTTTAATTTACACTAATTATGTACACTCTGTGCAGAAGCAAATGGTTGACAAGATGGAAGGTATAGAACCTGAGCAACGAACTGAAGAGGCAACAGCAAATGTATTTAGGGAGGTACTAGGCCATAGAGTAGGCTATGCTAGAGGTCTAGGTGAGATGGTAATACCTAAATCTACATGACAACATGATCATGAACGGGAGAAACGTCATGCTGAAGAAGTGGAAAGATATAAAAAAGATGCTGAGTATTACAAGAATCAGTTTGAGGAGTTAAGGGGAGAATTTAGGGAACTTATGGAGAGGCAATGTGAGTATGAGAAGTGCTTGTACAGCCTAATGTCACAAGAGGAGTCTCAGAGAGAGACTCAGAGAGCTGTCTAGGACAGCAATGAAGACCTTTTTCCTTTTGTGGGGGCTTTTTGTGTAGTTTTTTGAAGTGAAATGCCCATATGTAATGTTGTTTTGGGTTAGTGCTTATTTTTTGGGGGATGCCACAGGGTGTTCATGGGCAGTCAGTGCATGAAGTAGTGCCAAGATATAGTAAGTGGTTGTAAGTAGTGTTACCATATTTTGGATGCATGACCTGGGTTGAAAAGAACATTTTGTAGTAGTGTCGTCTGGTATGGGCATGATCTAAGTAGTTAGAGGATATGTTGATAATCTGGTGAATGGTATGTGCCCGTTCATAAATAGAGATCAGGTGATTCTCATCCTTTTTTATTTTTTTATTTTTTAGGTAAAATCAGGTTACAAACTATTCCATAAATAGTTTGTAAGTAGAAAGCATAAGAATATTCAAATGCTAACACTCTGTTCCCATGTTTCTACTTATACTTACAGGTACAAGCAGTTTGTTGCATAGTGGTTTTCATACAAAGATGAAACATTCAAATTGGTGGACTATACATGCAGGTAAGATTTTGTAGAGACAAGGTTATTCATTTAATACCTTGTAATGCTTATAGCATTTTTCATTTATATCAATGCATGTCTTGCTTACATTAAGTTTTACCTTATATGGGATTCATCCTGATTGTACGAACATTTAACTATATATGAAGAGTAAAAGTTGCTGCCAGTACATTTGGGAAATTATCAGTAATTAGATCATGTATGGGAATGAATACTATAACAAAGCATGGAATGAGCATTACTTTGTAAGGGTTGTGTGAAGCAAGATGAGTTTCTATTCTTGTAGAGAAATGATATTGATGAAAAGTCTAATAATGAAAGATTAAGTGGGTTATGGCTAATTATGGGTTGATGATAACTATGTGATGCATGGTGAAGATGGAGAAATTCTTTATACATCTTTTTTCTTGAGTCATGTTGTGAATGGCAGTGCGTTTCACAGAGGAGCCTATATTGCTTGCTGATTTTGTTGCTCATCTTAGCTAGGCCTGAACAATGTGTTGTGGGGAAGTCTTAGTTTGATGTAGAAGATGTAATTCAACAACAAGATGCATGGTGGTGGAACATTTTTTGCTGTGATGGAGTGCTGTTCAAGTGAAGATTTTCCTGCCTCAGACTATCAACCTGTTTTCTAAAGATGCTTCCTGCCCAAGTTTATGTAACATTGGAATATTTGGCTGACTATGGTATTAATGTGCTGTATTTGGACAGTGGCTAGTATAGCTAGCTGGCTTAATATTGACTGTATTGGGAAAGTGATATGTAGTGGTGGATTTATACACAGTTGATGAATGAATGTGTTTAATAGCCAAGGAAGGTTTTATTATGGATCCAATTAGTTTGGGCAGATGAAAAACTAGCCTGTGGTTGCCTTTCATATATATATATATATATTCTGTTTTGAGTAAAGTGATATAATATTTACTATGTGATATTATATCAATTATATATGAAAGGTACTACATGTTCATAAACTGGTGGTGCCAGTAGTGTATCTTGTCATCATGTAGCAGAATTGTCCCAGCAAGGTTCCTTTCAATAGTGCTTTCCAGAATCATGAATGCTATTGAGTTATAGATGTATACGTGGGTTTACGTATCCAGAATTACTAGAAATAAAATGACCAAATTTTTTGGACAGTTGCAGCGAAATCACCATGTGGTTGGGAAAAAATCATGACTGCATGGTTTAAGAATCAGGAAGGGGCGAGAATTAAAACTTGACGGGAATAACCACTTTTTCCAGCGAGAATCCAAATAAGCTGCTATTAAGCCACTATGCTAAACTGATACACATATGACATTTGCAGCGACAATGACCAACGCAAAAACTTATCATTCTCAACGATTATAGACAACGCTGCAAACAACTACTTTATAGCGGCAATAAATTTTTTTTCCCAGCGATAGGAACTACCGCCAAAGATTCTTTTTCCAATCGATTGTTCCATATAGCAAAAATATTCATCAATTGCAGCGATTTACTCTGACGCTTTCAAGTATTTGCAACGCAATGTGTAAAATCATCGATGGCTTTTTTGCAGCGTCTACTGCATATTGGCGACAAAGCCTTACCTCGCTGCAAATACTATTTGCAGCGACAACAACAGACTCAAAATGCTCTCTCATTCCCATCGGTGACTTGTAACGCTGCAAAACATCCATTACTTGCAGTGGATTTTTTTTTTTGCAGCGACAATAATATATGCAAAGTCATTTCTCATTCCCATCGATGACTTATGATGCTACAAAATATCCTTTACTTGCAATGAATTTTTTTTTTCTTGCAGCAATTTAGTTACGATGCAGATATGCTTTTGCAACGCAAAAGGTCACCTAGTGGAGGCCTTTTTCCCAGCGCCTGCATGCAAATTTGCAACGGGTGAGGGAATGCTGCAAGTAATATTTTTTGCAGCGTTTTACACTGAATGGACGATAATGAGCATCAGCATCCGATCTTTGGCAACCAACATGCAGCGATGGAGAAATCGCTGTCAAAACTGTTTTTCGGCGATTTATGGGCTTTTAGCAGCGAATTCTCAGCGCTGGGAATGGCCGAAGTCCTTGTAGTGATTTTAAAATTTGTATCTTAAATTCAAATGCACGAGATCAAAGTCATTAGTCATTCTATTTTTATATGTGTTGAGGGTCTGCGGAGTTCTTAATAGGACCATTATAAGATGAGAAATTATTTTTTATGGCTCTGATTTTAGTAGGAGTCACCCCATAATTGTTTATCATATTTTCACATGGGCTTGAGGGGAACATGTCAAAGTAGGGCAGGGAGGATTTAGGAGCATCTGCAGCTATGGTCCCGCAAATTTATTCGATGATCAGAAATTGATTTCATTTTTGGGCGGATGCCTAACAAAGAGATAACATGACAATATCTTTTATGGCTTTGATTTCATCCCTGATCAAGTGTCCATGATCGATCCCTGCTATTTTCACGTGGGTATAAAGGGACGTTCTTGTACCTATTATCCAACGTCTAGCCTTTTTTATTTTTATGAATCTATTATATATCCAACTACTCGTGCATAAAAAATTGATAATTTTTTTAAATTCTTTTACACTATTATTGCAAAGTATAATAAATTTATTTGAGTTTTTCGATTAGTGATTTTAATAAATTTGATATTGAGAAATGAATTTTTCTAAATGTTGCGCTCTTTTCTGTTTTTTATAATTATTTGCAAATCCGTGTCTATTATTGAAGATGGCGTAACCAATTAGCAATATGTCGATCAGATTGATCTTACTTGGTGATCTCAAATAAGGATTATTTTCTTGTGATGCTTAAAATATTCAAGTAGTGTGTCTTCCGAGTTGGATTTGCTTGGTGATCCCGAGTAAGGATTAAATTCTTGCGCTGCTCGGTATTACGGACCGGTGTGTCCGTCAAACTGAACTTGTTTAGTAATCCTGATAAATGATCATTTTCTTGCGATTCTTGGAATTACTGAGCAATGTGTTGGTCAAACTGGTCTTCTTCGGTGATCTTGAGTAAAGGTTATTTTCTTACGATACTCAAAATTTCTAACCAGTGTGTTCGTCAAACTGGATTTGCTTGGTGATCTTGAGTAAGGTTTATTTTCTTGCGATGCTCGAAAATTTTGAGCAATGTGTCGGTCGGGTTGCCCTTGCTTGGTGATCCCAAGCAAGGGCTAAATTTTTGCACAATGTGTTGTTCGGACTATGCAAGGCACGTATGTCCAAAAGTGTTGCTATATTTTTAAGATGGGAAAATATAATCTTCAAAATGCATGTCAATTAGAACTAATCATTAAGACTAAGAATCATTGAGGAAAAATAATAACTCTTAATATGATAATGAACTAAACAATGTGAAAATATTTTAGAGTTCTGTTAAATATAAAAAAATAATTATTAAATCGGTAGTAGCAAATGTAGCAAACCTAGTGTGTGTGTGTGTGTGTGAGAGAGTGAGAGAGAGAGAGAGAGAGAGAATCAAAACATGGTTTCTTAACTAGTTAAGTCATGAGACATTTATACAACAATTCGCTACGGGGAGACAAGGTGGCCTTTGGCTCGACCCCTCTCATTGGTCCTCAGGGAGGTAGGTTATTCGAGCAATCTGCTACTAGACCTACTCCCGCATGTTGAGGCTTATGAGGAATGTAAGTCTTTCCCTTTGAGTAGCTAAGGATTGATCTGCACTTTGTTGTAGGAGGGATAAGGCAACCTTTTGGCCTACCTTTCTCTCTGTTATCCCACAAGGGAGGTAACTCGGACAGCGATGTAGTTGTCTGCTCCTTCACCGAAATGGGGGTTGGGGTAAGGTTTCCGAGCCACTAGGGGGTTGGTCCCGCTCTCTCAGATGAGAAGGTTGGGCCCCCTACTCAACTATCATCCTTCGTGGGGAGGTAGGTTGTTCGAGAAGTTTGAGACTAGACCCGCTTCCTCCTTTTGACATCGAAGGAAAGGGTAAGTTTGGATCAAGCCGGGGCTGATCCCACACTTTGTCGAGGTGGAGGTTGGAGTAATTTTTACGGGTAGCCTCAGGGCTGGACCTTCTCTTCGTTGCCAGAGGGACAAGGCAGCCTTTGGCTTAACCCTTCCCTTTAACCCTTCAGGAGGTATGTTGATCGGACCGTCTATAACTGGATCTGCTCCTGCCTGTTGACGGTCAAGAGGAAGGTAAGTATTTGTCTTCAGGTGTTCGAGGGCCAGCCCGTACTCCTCCGCAGGAGGGATAAGGCAACCTTCTGGCCTACCTTTCCCTTTGGTATTCTGCGGGGAGGTAACAGTCGATGCAGACTTTGTTTATGGAGATCCTGTTGATGGCAATTTTTTTTATGGAGATTTTGTTATATCCCTGAAACTTGACATTGAAAAACAACATCTCTTTCATCAGAATTCGTAGCATACACAAAAGAACATAAACTTACAATAATTAAGCTGGCTTTAGCAGTAAAATCTTCGTAGATGTTTGGTGTTCCAGGGATGTGACACCTCATTTCCCAGGTAAGATCGAAGTTTGAAGGAGCCCGGGCGATTGGTGGCGGTGACCACTTAGGGGCCTTCCCATGGAGGGCCCAGCTTCCCTTCGTCTCCGATTGTTGTTCCTGTTTCTTTGAGTACGAGGTCTCCGACCTTGAATGTTCTCTGGTGCACTTGCTTGTTGAAACACCGTTCGACCCTCCTTTTGTTTGCTGCAGTTCTTATCTCTGCTTCCAGCCTGACTTCTTATAGCAAATCAAGTTGCTCTTCTAACTGTCTGTCATTGGAGTCTTGCTCGAAGTGCTGAACCCTGTAGGTGGGGATCTCGATCTGTACTGGTGGTCGTAAGTGAGGGTGAAAGGTGTTTCCCCTGTCGGTGTCTTCATTGTGACCTGGTAGGCCCACAGGACAGTAGGAAGTTCTTCTGCCCATGCACCCTTTCTGTCATCAAGTCACCTCTTGAGTATTCCCATCAATGTCTTGTTGGTTGCCTCCACGTACTTGTTGGACTGGGGGTGGCCCAGGGACAAGTACCGAAACTCAATCCCCAACTCCTGACACCAGTTACGGTAATGATCGGAACCAAACTATCTCCCATTGTCTGATATGATAATGCATGGGATGCTAAACCTAAAAACCATTGTCTTCCACAGGAACCGCGTGATGTTGTTTGTAGTGATGGTTGCGAGGGCCTAGGCTTTGACCCACTTGGTGAAGTAATCCACAACTACTACCACAAATTTTACTCCTACATTGCTAGGGGGAGTGGGCCGACCAGGTCGGGGACCAATAATACCTTGTCCTTAATACCTTTCCAACTAGCGCTTTTCCTCCTAAGTGACTGCTGCAAATCCCTTCATGTATTTCTACCAACACATACTGCACTTTCTCAGGGAAGATGAACCTCAAGAGAGGCGTCAAGTGGCCCTTCCGGTATAGAATTCCCTCAATCTGTGAGTAGGGTGCCATTTGGTTTCTAATCTTTTTGGTCTTTTGCCTATGCTCATACACCTCGTTGGCATCCAAGTACTTGAGTATGCCCCTCACCCAATCCAAGGCTCCAAGCTGTATCTCCATTACCTCGATCCCTACGGTGGGTACTTCAACGACTCAGATTCATCTGCTCTGGTAGGTGGGAGTCTTCTTGCCTAGATGTTGCGAGCGCCAGTCTATCTGCTTTTTGGGTTTTTGCCCACAGCACTTGCTGACTCTGGAAGTACTTGAAATGGGGGGGCTC
This sequence comes from Pterocarya stenoptera, assembly GCA_003123785.1. NCBI lineage: Eukaryota > Viridiplantae > Streptophyta > Magnoliopsida > Fagales > Juglandaceae > Pterocarya > Pterocarya stenoptera. Next base: position 105,703 of record QEOT01005231.1, on the reverse strand, counting down.
GGCTTCTACTAGTGCCAAATATTTTTTCAATTTTTTGCTCTTCACGCCAAACTCCCCTCGCACTTGATTGACCACCACTTAGGAGTCAACTCATTCTTCAATTTCAGCTGCACCCAGAGACCTGGCTATCGCCAGTCCTGAGAGAAGTGCTTCATACTCTGCCTCATTGTTTGTGATTTTTAAAGCTAGCTTGATGGTGTAATTGTTCTCGTCTCCCTCAGAGGTAATGATATAGCCCGGCAAGATGAGCCATCGACGAAGACTTGCCAGGGCTTCAAAGGTGGTGCATGATCGCTCTCCATCAGGAAGCCAGTAAATTCAACAACGAATTTTGCCAGCACTTGTCCCTTGATGGTGTTTCGCATTGCATAGTCAAGGTCAACTTCGCTCATCTCTACTGCCCAATCCATGAGTCAGCCCAAGGCGTATGGTCTTTGCATGGTCTTCTTCAAGGGTGTTTCTGTGAGTACACTTACTCGGTGAACTTGGAAGTATAGGCATAGCTTATGTGTGGTTACCACCAGCGCGAAGGCCAGTTACTCTATGCAGGAATATGTAGTTTCGGCCCCACGATATGCTCGGCTGGTGTAGTAGACTGGCCTCTGGACTCCATCCTTTTTGCACACCAATGTCGAAGAGACTACCAGGTACAGGAATAACGTCTCCCCACACCTGGGTTGGCAAAGGAGCGGTGGGCTCGTGAAGTATTTCTTGAGAGCCTTGAATGCCAGGTCACACTCGCCATCCCATACTTGTGCCTTTTGCAGAACCTTGAAGAAAGGCAAGCACTTGTCGGTTGATCTCAACACGAACCTATTGAGGGCCACCACTCGCCTGACCGACCTTTGCACATTGTTTATACTTTGGGTGGGGCCATGTTGAGGATGGCCTCCACCTTTTCGGGCTTAGCTTTGATTCCGCATTTGGATACCATGCATCCCAGGAGTCTCCCCGATCCTACCAAAGGTGAACTTCATCGGGGTCAACTTCATCTGGTACTGCCTCAGTATTGCTAAAGACTCCCTTAGATCATTCAAGTGTTGTTCCAGAGTGTCACTCTTAACCAACAGGTCGTCCACATAGATCTCCATGCTTCTTCCCACTTGATTTTGAACATATGGTTGATCAGCTACTTGTAGGTGGTTCCTGCGTTCTTTAGCCCAAAAGGCATTGCCATGTAACAATACAGGCCTCGGTCAGTGATGAAAGAGGTCTTCTCTTCATCATCGGGGTTCAGGCGGATTTGGTTATACCAAGAGTAGATGTCCATGAAGCTGAGCATTCGATGAACTACCGTGGAGTCGACGATCAAATCGATGCAGGGAAGTGGGAAGTTGTCCTTTAAGTAGGCTTTGTTGAGATTGGCGAAGTCGACACACATTCTCCATTTGCCGCTTGTCTTTTTTAAGCGCCACGTTGGACAGCCATTCCGGATAGTGGGCTTCTTGGTCCACTTCCTCAGCTATGGCGTTCTTTTCAACACTGACACTTCATCGTTGCTGCCTCACTCCTTTGGCCTTTGGGGGCTATTTCGGGCATGTCCTCTTGGCTCCAAGCAAATACGTCCTGGTGCTCGATGAGGAGCTGTTGCATGGCTCTCCGCGCCTCAGGTGTCATTTCGTTGCCGATCCTTGCCATGGTTCTGGTCGGTCTGAGTTTAGGGGAACAAACTCCAACGGCTCATTTGGTTCCACCCTTTTAAGCCTCTATTCATCTTGGATTTTGCCTTCAACTAGTGCATAAACGGGAGGCGGTGGCAAGGTGCAATCATCCACCGTAGGGCAGATCGTGTTCACCCCACCGTTCGGAGGCATCCTTTCCTGGGTATGCTCTCACTTCTCTTCCTCGGTGTCTCCTCCAGTCTTGGGAGTTTGGCGTTCTCGTTGGTCAGCTTCCATGTTTGTCGGCACTATTGGTGAACATCCAAGTTGTCGCAGGCATATGAAGTACACACAAGATCTATAACGATCCCACAGACGGCACCACTATTAACGTCATGTTTCGCATGCCTTTGGTCCAGGTTCCAGCAACTCAGGTCTTCAAAAATGGGCTTACAAAAATGGAGAAGAAGGCAATTGGAAGAGGGTGGCCTTAGGGCTGGGGAGCCTCCGATGCCAAAGTTAGTATCTTCTTTTGGAAGTTTATAAATAAGTGAGAGAGTCTAGGGATAGGAGGTAGTTTCTCGTACTTGGAGGTTGCTATTTATACCAGGAGTTTAGGGGGACAAATCGTGTCTACCCCATGGAGTCCATGTCATTTTACTGTTCCTTCTGTTAGAGTCATTTAATGCGGCGTGTCTCTGCATCGACATCATTGATGTGGTGTGTAGCTCGGGTAGTGGTACCATTAATGCGGCACAGTTTTTAATTGGTTGTACCTTTTGTGGTACGTTGATGTCCCTATGTCAGAAGATCAAGGGCTCTCCGTCCTTTACATTTTGCCCTGTACAAGTCCCCATAAGCAGAACGTGGCCGAGCGATGTCAAGCCTATCCATCCCATCAGTCATCATCATTTACTTTTCCTTGTAGGCAACTTACTCTATGACCAAGTATGGGTCCCGGGGCAATGTGATGGGTTGAAGGCCAGTGGGCTTGTGAAGTGGGGGGGGGGGGGGGGGGGAATCGCCTTACAGTTATTCCGTCAATTCTTATCGAACGAGTTTTGTGGACTGTGCTGTGAAGTGTGTTGTGTAGTGTTGCGGACTGTGCTATTAAGTGTGGGTGTGAAGTGTGTGCCGTAGTAGTGATGTGGCATAGTGAGTGAAAAGGATTACACGTGGAGTGTACTCCATGTGGTAGAGTGATGCACCATATGGCTGGCGTGTATGTCATAGTGGTGATGTGGCGTAGTGTGTGTGAAATGAGTACACGTGGCGTGTACTCCATGAGGTGAAGTGAAACACCGTGTGGCATGTTGCTGAGATAAGGATGATTGCGTAGTTGATGAGCATAGAGCATGATGAGTAGTGTTGGGAACAGTGAAATAGTGTCCCGAAGTAGCTATGATGTGGCCTGTAGTCTGAGGAGACAAGTGTCGCTGTGTAGTTAACTTATGGCTGAGAGTATGTGCGAGGTTGCGGGATAGTATCAGAGTAGTATAGCGGAAGTATGACTGGGAATGTCACGAAGTGACATGGTTAAACCAGAAGTCGTGCTTGTGATGGGTGATGAGTTAGTGTAAGAATGGTGCAGCGAGAACGTGACGAGATGTCACAATGTGACAAGAGTACGTGAGGGACCGTACTCATGATGAGTTAGGAATTGGCTTATAAGTGACGTAGCGGGATGTTAGGTGACGCGACGAGGTCACAGTGTAGCTTGGGAATAGTCTCGAGCTATGACTTGACGTGACATGTAGTTATAAATAGAGTCCTGTCGCGTCAAGTGTTGGGATGGACTGTCAAGAGGGGAGGGTAGCATGAAGAGTCATGCTAGCCGGGTTAAGAGAATGTTGGTATTGGAGTATGGTGCTTATCCATACAAGCCTGTGATCAACGTATTATATGTTGGTCTTAGGTGATGAAGGGGTAAGGAGCGTGTGTAATCTGGTTAGACACATGTGCCGGATTCACTATATGTAATGGGTAATCTGTCCTAAGCATGGTTATACGGTGTTTAAGCCTCGGAGTTGGCTTAGAGCCGTGTGGCGTGTATGGATGGGCACGAGGATTTAGAGTGACCTAAGATACATGAAGGTAGTGACGGGTGTATTGTCTAGGATTGGGATGCGTGACTTAGTCGGTCTGAGTCATGCATCGAGATGAGGTCAATAAGAAGAGTAAGATGAAGGTCTCAGTGTCTTAACCCTAAGGTGAATCAGGGGTTCATTTTAGTGGATGAGCACTCGAGATAAGACTTTGAGTTTGGAAGAGATAGTGACCGTAAGTAGATCCCAAATGTTTTAGCACAGTAAAGGACACGTAAGAGTAAGGGATAGAAGGAGAGTGTTTCAAGTTTAGTTGCTTATGTACTAGGTAGAGAATGACGCTAAGGTTATATGTATGCATGTAGGTTGCTATCTGACACGCACATGAATGGACTGCATGATATGAAAGGAGCATGGAGTCTAGGTAAGTATTGCGTTCATACTTTTCTAGAGTTTTCTAAAAGATATGAAATGGAAAATGAAATGCTTCTCTTTACGATGCTTTACGAAACGAAAGGAAATGCTGTTTTAGGAAAAAAAACATGCTAAGTGTTTAAAGGTATACATATGTATGGCCCTTCTTGGCAGCCCCTTTTTATGCAACCCAAAGTATTAATTGTACGCATGTGAATGGATGACTATATGCAGTATCTATTGTATATATTTTCTACAAAAGGAAATGTTGAGGCCTATGCCTAGTGCTTTAAGTGATGCTTTAACTAACGCGAAGAAAGTGTTTTAAACGTCCCTATGAACTGATATTTTAAAATGTCCCTGAGAACTGACGTTTTAAAGGATGCCATGAACTGATGCTTTATGGATGCCATGAAAGATGATGTTTAAGTTCATGCTTTTAAATGACGTTTTTCCATGAACGAACTGTTAAATGAAAATGATTGAAAAGATAGGGTTGAAATGAACTGAAAAGAAAGGACTGAAAGGACCGAAAGGACTTAACTGAAAGGAAAGGACTGAATGAATGAACGTCTTAATGTATGAAAACACGTAACGGTCATGACTGAATGAAACGGTACCAAAGGATTGGATTGGGCAGATTGCCATGCCAGATAAGTAGTACTGGTAGTGCACCCAATGCTGCCCTTGACTGAAAAGAGGTTCCCAACCCGTGGCCACGGGCGGAATCCGGGTCCAAAAGAAGACCGCTAACCCCAACACACGGGGTGTAACAGTGTGTAATGGCTAAAGGAAAGTGATAAGAAATAATGTATGAATGCATGAACTCTTTAAGAAATGAAGGTACCGACGGGAGATGTTTTATGAAAAGAAAACCATTTTTAAAGAAAAATCCCGCCTAGTGATGTTTTCAAGGAATGCATGTATGCATGTACGTATAGTATGTATGGAGTGATAAATGCATGACTGAAAACTTATGTTATTATATTTTAACTGTATGAAGTAATGCTTACTGAGTATTCAACTCATTTTAGTTTTTATATGTGCCCCTGTCCCTCACAGGATTTGAATGAGCAAAACGTGTCAAGACCGACACGGCCTAAGGGGAAGAGCACGGAAGTCTAGGCATGAGAGTTTTAAATGTATGAGAGGCATTTTTATTTTAAGATTTATGTTTTCCACTGTAAACCTGTTTTATTCTCAAAGTACATTTTATTTTATAACATAGAGTCTTGCACCCTAGGTATGGAAGTGAAAAGTTTTAAAATGAACAATAATTCCTATCGTCCTTTCTAAAATTATTTTATTAAAAACACCTCCACAAGGACGGGCGTTACATTGGTGATCCTGAGTAAGGGCTAAAGTTTTGCACAATGTGTTGGTTAGACTGTGCAAGGCAAGTATGTCCAGGTGAAAGTGTTACTGCAATTTTTATAAAGGAAAATATAATTTTTACAATATATATCAATTAAAACTAATCATTAAGAATCATCGAGAATCATCGAGAAAAATTAATAACTAAATAATGTGAAAGTGTTTTAGAGTTGTTAATTATAAAAAAATAATTATCAAATCGGTAGTAGAAAATCTAACAAACGAAAGATAGATATGTGAATTAAAACGTTGTTTCTTAACAAGTTAAGTCAAGAGGCATATATACAACTATTGTAAAGTTTAGTGTTTGTTAGCTACGAGCACATATGTTTCACGCATAATTAGACTATCAAGAAGATAGTTATCTTGTTTTACGGAGATGAAATTTGTTTTATTCATAAAATTGATTTTCCAACTCATGTATAATTTCCTTTTACTGCAAGGTTCATGCCTAGGTCTACATTATTTGTATATATGAAGATGATCTTAAAAGTTGAATGTTTTCGACTAAACTAATAAAAATGTAAATGTAAAATAAAAAGAAACAAGAATAGAATGTTATTTGACATTTATTTAGCTAGTACGCTAATCCTTATGATTGGACCAAAGCTTTGTAGATGTTAATGGACATAAATATTATTAGATGGTCTTATTTCTAAATAGTTCATAAATAACATATGGTGTTATTCCTAAATACAATTGCACATGAACCTAATCTAAGCTCGCATGTTATAGCACAAGAGAAAATGTAAGCAACCAAATTGTGTAAGACAAAAAGAAATGCACGATTAGCATGGACAAAGGCGAAAGTAACAACCTCAAAGAAAATTCATTGTTCACATGCCGATAGCATCTTTTATAATAACAGGGTCCCACTATTAATACGTTGGAACATTATTATTAGATGAGAAATTGATTTTATTTTCAGGATAATGGACAAGATCAAGTTAAGATTCATGGCCGGATAATAAGAAAATGTTTTTTGTCTTTGATTTCAATGCACGGGAGCATCCATTATCCATTCTATTTTTAAATGGTGTTGAACGGAACATGTCAAGGCAGGGTCCCGCGCGCAGACTTATTACTAATTAGGAGCGTCATTAGATGAGAAATTGACTTTAATTGAAGGACTTAGAAATTATTTAATATGTACCAAATTAAAGGACAATATTTTTTATGGCTCTGATTTTAGGATGATCAATCAGTCCATAATTGTTTCTTATATTTTCACATGGGCTTGAGGGGAACATGTCAAGGTAGGCCGGGGAGGATTTATGAGCATCTCTAAATTTATTCAAATTTAGGGTCCCGCAAATTTCTTAGGGGGAACATTATTGGAGGATCAGAAATTGATCTCATATTTAGGTTATCTAACAAAGAGTTAACATGATGTACATATCATGACAAGGATATATAATATTTTTTATGGCTTTGATTTCCTCTCTAGTCCATGATCTCTTCTATTTTCACATGTTTTTTTTTAAACAAGATAACTATATTAACTTCAAACTTCAGAAATTACTTGACTAAAACCTGGACTCAAATTAATCCAGAACAAGTGTATCCTCATCAAACTCAAGAGAAGATTTTCCTAAACTATGAGCTAGATGATTGCCACCTCTCTTGACAAAAAAAAAAAAAAACTTCCAGCTAGAAAAAGTAATAAGCTGCATACGAGTATCAGTGAACACCATCCCTACTCTATCCCATCTCTCAACATGAGAATTAAGGCCCATTACAACCTGGGATGAATCTCCTTCAGAAAAGACATAGTCCATTTCTAAATCAGCTGCCATCATAACTGCTTGAAAGGCACCAAGTGCTTCTGCCAGGAGGGGATCATTAAAACCAGATTGACTAATTTTTTTTGTAGCCACAATGTTACCTCCATGGTCTCGAACTACTATTTCCAGTCCAATCCTACCCTTCACCTCAAAAATTGCTGCATCCCAATTGATCTTCAACAGACCTGGAGGTGGAGGATTCCAATTGATATTCATCACTTGTGAACCTCTATTATTAGTTCTAGGACTGTCATGCACATCTTTGAATTCTTCCAATAATTTTTTTGATTGGTTGGTTATCTGTGTTGGGTCTTGGAAGTAACCCTTAAAGATAAACTTGTTTCTTCTATGCCATGTACTTCTTGTTGTTATAATGAAAAACTCTAGGACTTGCAATCACATATTGTACTTAGGCTCTCGAATATGTCCTTGAATTTCTCCGCTCTGAGTGAACTCTTGTGAAGTACAGTAGGTCCTTGAGTCCAAACATCCATAGTTGATTTACAGCTCCATAATACATGTTCTACAGACTCTTCCTCATTAAGGCAGATCGGGCACATTGGGGAATCTACAATTTTCTTTTTATGCTAATTCACTCTAGTAGGTAGTGACTCTAAACATGCTCTCCACATAAAAACTTTAGTAGCCTGAGGAATCTTAAGTTGCCAACAGCATGTCCATCTTTCTTGTACTTGCACATTATTCAATGTCTGCCACTATGATCTGTTCTGTATCTCTTTGAGAAGATGATATCCACTTCTTACAGTATAGTTACCATCCTTAGTGCCCAACCATATCAACCTATCTATTGCCCCAGTCTCACTTAGGAGAATTTTCTGAATAATAGTTGCAGTCTCCGACCCCATTATGTCTTCTACCAACTCTTTCCTCCATTACTTATTCTTAGGATTAATAAGCTCTGCTAAAATCGCATCCTCTTGCAATGTTTTAATAGGAACTTCAACTCTATAGGATAATGGTTGTGGCACCCATCTGTCTTTCCATATTTTTGTGCTCATTCCATCTATCTATAAAGAACCCTTTTCAATTAAAAACCTGGTTGCATAAATACTTCTCCATACAAAAGAAGGCCAAACTCCCAACTTTGCACCAAAGAAATAAGTAGAAGGAAAATATTTGCATTTAAGGATCTGAGAAGCCAAAGATTCAGGGTGTTGGCAGATTCTCCACCCTTGTTTAGCTAATAAAGCTAGATTAAAAAATTCTAGGTCTTTGAACCTAAACTTTCTTAGCTTTCCCCATTTGACTCCAAGAGACCCAATGCACTTTACTCTCCTGTTGCTGTTGTCCCCATCAAAACTGATTCATCACTCTATTAATCTCCTTTAGTAGAGACTTAGGCAATTTGAAAACTCCTATACAATACGTGGGAAGTGCTTGTATGACAGCCTTTAATAGAGTTTCCTTTCCTACTTGAGATAGCACCTTTGTCTTCCATGCACTGATCTTGCTTCTAACTCTATCCAATATATTGTTGAAAGCATTGTACCTAGATCTACCAATGAGTGAAGGTAGTCCCAGGTATTTTTCATAGCACATTGTAGACCTGATTCCAACAATAGCCAACACATACTCCCTAGTCTCCTTTCTGGTATTAGCATTGAAAAAGATTGAAGTTTTATCCTAATTTAGCTTATTCCCCGAGGAATTTTTGTAAAGATCAAGCAAACAATGGAGTTTGGACCACTCCACTACATTTGCTCTACAAAAAAGCAAAATATCATCCACAAAGAATAAATGGTTTATACTGACATTGCCTCTTCCCATAGGAAAACCATGAATCTTCCTTGAAACCTCAGCCTGGTTCAGTAACATACTCAAAACCTAAGAATCCAATATAAAGAGATAAGGGGACAAAGGGTCCCCTTGTCTAATACCTCGAGATAGTTGGAAGAAACCCTGAGGAGAAACATTTAGAAGAATTGAGTAGGAGATTGAAGTAACACACCCCATTACCAGCTTTATCCATCTCTTACTAAAACCCATTTTCTTCTTCACCTTTTCCAAAATAATCCATTTAATCTTATCATATGCTTTGCTCATGTCTAACTTTAATGTCATATACCCATGCTGCCACTTTTTCCTGATAGACATCGAGTGCATTGCAAAAGCTACAATAACATTATCAAGAATCAGTCTTCCCGACACAAAAGCACTTTGGTTGGGGGAGATGATCTTAGGTAATATTTTCTTCAACCTGTTAGCAAGCACTTTGGAAACCACCTTGTATAGAACATTACACAATGAAATAGACCTATAATCCCTCACAGTCTGAGGAGATTTTATTTTAGGAATGAGAACAATGTAGGTTTCATTAATGTGGCTAACCTCCCTAGATGAATTAAGAACCTAGAGGACAGCTTTGGTCACCTCACTTCCTACAATGTCCCAATGTTCTTGATAGAAAGTTGCAGAAAAACCATCTAGGCGAGGAGAACTCAATGGTTTCATTTGGAACAAAGCCTCTTTAACCTCTTCTGTTGTAAACTGGATAGACAGGTCTCCACTCATGCAGTCGTCAATCTTCTTCTCCATATGATTTAGACAATATGCAATGCCTTCAGGATTGGAAGTAGTAAATAAGTTCTAAAAATACTGCCCAAAAATCTCTGAGACTTCCGCCATATTACTCACCACTACTCCATCCTCTTTCATAATTTTTCTAATCTCATTTGTCTTCTTTCTTTGGCTTAAACATTGATGGAAATACTTTGTGTTTCTATCCCCATCTTTATGCCAAGATTGTTTGGCTCTTTGTTTCCATCGAGTGTTCTCCTCTTCCAATAAAAGGTCCACATCCTGTTGCAACTGTTTTAAAGCTACTGTATGTGAACCCATATTCATGCACTGCAGCCTCTCAATTTGATACATTTTGTCTTGTATATTCTTCCTGTGTTGTCTTAGAGTAGTCTTACTCCATTGTAACAAAGCATCCTTACATATCAACAAACTTTGTTGGACTGACCTCAACTGAGACCCCTCCCTTCCTTGCTATCTAGGCCAGGATTCATTTATCAGACTACTTCATTCATGCCTCTGGTTCCAATTTGCTTCATACCTAAAGATCTTTTCCCTTCCCCTCCCTACAAATGCAAGCTGCCTTCCTTCACTTTCCAAGCACAACACCAACGGGCAATGGTCAGAAGAGCAAACAACTTGAACACAAATACTACAATTAGAAAATAAGTTTTTTAGTGATAGATTGCCCGTGGCACGATCTAGTCTTTCCTTAGTGAACTGAGTGCGTTCTCTATTATTGCACCAGGTATATTTAGGTCCTTCATAACCAAGATCACACAGGCCACATAACTCCATTGTTTCTCTAAACTCTTCCATTTGATGGAATGGCCTTGTAGCTGCCCCTTTGTTTTCATGTTGAAGAAGAATCTCATTAAAATCTCCAAAGCAAATCCAAGGCTTCTCCTTACTAGGCTTCAGAAACTTCAACAGATTCCAGCTTTCATTCCTTATTTTCACATGGGTTTGAAGGGACGTTCTAGTACCTATAAGGTTCATCTTATATTTTCTTGGCACATTGTGCCATGCACTTGCTTATCCTTATGATTATTGAACAACATATTTAAGGTTTGTTAAAAGAATAAATCTACTTATCATCCTCACAAACCACACTTCTTTAAATTTTTTTTCCCTTTTTCCAAAATAAGTACGTGGTATATGGATTATAAACAGAACAACTCAATTAGTTTAACAAGAATAAAATAAAATAAAATAAATAAAATAAATAAAAAAACTTAAAATATGTAAAGTGTGCGGTGTGGGATAACGAATAGATTATCAGATTATGGAGGCGGATTATCATATGAAAAATGGACAAGAAGTTAATGTATTCGGACCATTAATAAGGGCATATTTTTTTCATAAGCAAATTTTAATCGAACTAAACCGGAGATCATAAAATGTTCGCTCATTTTTTTGAGTTCTTCATTGGATCTTCACATTACCAATAATGTTCCCCCTAAAGAATCTCAAAGCAAGATAAAAGACTCGATCTTTTTTCGATTTTCCAAGTACTCAAAAAAATTCTAATATAAAATGACCATCACGAATCAGCATTTTGAGGAACCGATCGATCGTTTCTTAGACATGAACACAATCATTTCTGAGTAATGACCTTTGGCTTTAGCTTCAAGTGGGCTATGATCATTTCCATTTTTCACAATTCTTTCTCGCTTTTTTGGTGTGGGATAGAAGAATGCTGCGAAACTTCCACTTGTGCTTTGAAGACTTTTTGAGAAACTCTATCTCATGGGATGAGATTAGAGGTATCATTGTATTTCCTTTTATAATAGATACATAGTGTAGCTATACAAGGTATCTACTAATTACAATAAAGCAGCTAACGTATGGACAACTGTCCAGTGTAATTTATACATTAAAAATATTAACAACAGACTTTCCTAAATTACAGAAATGTAACTCCATGCATGATTTCCTCCTCGTCAATTATCATGGATGCTTTGCTGTCATGCTTTTGTACCTCTGGAAGGTTGTTAGGGACCCCAGTCTTGTTCCTAAACATTAAGTCCACGAGCTCACCTTGGTGATGATGGTGACCGAGTGGAACTTTGCCAACTTGCTTGGCCTTCAATGTCCATGGCAATGAAGGGTTCCTAGGGTAATGGAGGTTTAGTGTTTGAGTGATGGATGATGATGATGATGATGGAGTGGGGTAATCTAAGTGTTTGGGTGAATGTGGTTCAATGCGGTTCGACTGTGGTTTGTTCTTGGATGGGTGCCGAGTTGGTGGAGGCAAGGGTTGAGTGAGTGAAGTTAGGGTTCAGCCAAGGGGAATCTAGGGTTGCCAAATCTTGGATGGAGGCTAGGGTTTTGGTGGAGGCAACTAGGGTTTCTGAAATTTGGAAGATGGGGGTATTTTAGGAAAGATTCCTAAGTGGTAGGAATTCTTATGGAAGAATGGAATTTCAGGTTTGGCTAGTTTGGCAAGTCAAATATAGACTTGAGGTATTTTAGGAAAGAGTGATTAAGGAATTGAAGATAATTGACAATTTATTAAAATAAGGGATATGATTTGGAAGAGGTCAAGGGTTGGTGGGAGTGTGAAGAAGGAAAGTATTTGAGAGTGGCCGAATATGGGAAGTGGGGGATTCAGCTAGGGCTTTATGGGATGGATGAAAGGCAGTATGGTAAGTGGTTTATTTATGGAAGGTAGGGCAAACAATGGTTGGGCGAGTTGTGTGAGTGGGAAAAGATCAAATGAATGAATGGAAACTCTTGTCGGCCGAAACTCACAAGAATAATGATGAACAATGCAATAACAATGCACATAAAATGACAAGATCAATGGAAAGGAAATGGAAGACAAGATAATGAATGGAAAATACTCATAAGATTGATAACATGAATCACACTTATTTACGAATTGCAAAGTGTGATTCTCTCCTTAGGGATTCATGAATTGCACCCCGAAGAACCCAAGTGCTAAGCACCGAAAGTGATCTCAAGAACAAAACTGTCCACAAAGGAAAATTGTCAAAAGATGTAAAAGAAATGACTAAGGGTCCTATTTATAAAGGTTACAAAGTGGAAACCCCTAAAATGACCCTTGGAAAATAACTAAATTAAAATAAACAAATAAGAAAGCAAATAACATAGCTGTCAAGGCCAAGTTGGCCCCGTGGCATGTAATGGCCCATGAGTGGGCTAGGATGGTGCATGGTCTTCGGTTGGTGTGCAAGGCATGGCATGGTGCCATGCAAGGGTCTATTGGTGTGCATGGCATAGTGCCATGCAAGGCCTGCTACTGGTCTAGGCAATGCGCCACGGGTGACGCGTGCGTGCTGCATGGCCCAGGCAGGTGGCCTGGGCGTTGAGGCTATAAGGCATGGGTTGGAGCCATGCTCTGCATGGCATGCCTGGTGGGCGATGGCGTGCATGGCTGTGTGGTGCAAGATGAGCGTGCGTAGGATGGTGGGTGTGCGCATGGGTGTACGGCTGTGCATGCGCGCGCATGGGCCTGCGGCTCATCATGGGTGTGTGCAAGGCCCTGTGGTGCAAATGGATGCGCATGCCTGGCCGTGCACTGGGCTGCGAACAGCCACTAACCTCGCTGGGCCCCTGGCCTGGCCTGTTCATGGGTATGCACTGGCTTGCATGCTGGGCGCCCTATGTGTGTCAAGGCCCGGGCCAAGGCATGCTTGTGGCCTGTCCGTGGGCATACTGGGTGCCCTGTACTTGACAAGGCACGGGCCAAGGCATGCTTGGGAGTTGATTAAGGGGCATGCCCCGTACATGGCTAGGACATATGTGACAACTTTTCTAGCGATTTTTCTAGGGGTCCTGATAGAGGTGCAGGCATTGCTGTTTGTCTTTATAGTTGTTGTAGTGGTAGAACGGCCCGATGGAGACGATGTGGGGCTGGAGCCATTTCTAGTCGTTGATCTTGCGAATTGTCTTGGGAACTTTGTAGATGCAATAATCTTGTGTGGAAGTATCACAAGGAGTCCCATATTCCAAGTCATGATCTAAAGCCTCTAATTCCTCAATCATCAACGATTGTTTCAATTTGTTGCCCATCTTGCTTGGTTTTAGATTCTGGGTGTGAAGTTGCCGCTCGAAGGTATTGAACCTAGGGGTGAAAAAAAAATCAATGAACCGCTTCGATTCCCATTTTTCATTTTCTAACACCAGACTGGACCGGTATATATATATATGTTAATATTTTATATTGTATAAAATATTTTTTATATGATTTATAATTTTTATATATAATATATAAGTATATATAAAATAATTTTATATTATATGATAAATTACTAATTAATATAATATTAAATTTTAAAATCCTATATCACTATAGTCTATTGTATTTGTGAAGAAGTAAAATACACTAGACTCAAAAGAGTTTCAAGGCCCAGCCCATAAAGAGGGACAGCACTAGAAGACAAATATGAGAGAAGGAGAGGGGACACAAAGGAACTAGGAGGTGAAGGTGCCAGGAGGCATGAAGGTCTCAGGAGACAGTGGGAAAGGGAGAGGGGGTCAGACACTCAAAGTACACATCCTTCACTACTACCAAGAGGCACACATGAAGATGATCAGATAAAAGGGGCAAGGTGCCAACAGTTTCAGGGACTTCGGACTCTTGGACCTCTTTTGACTTTTGGGTTCTTCTTTGCATTCTTCTTCAACCTGAGAAATGAGAGGCTATGAAAGACTGTAAACAAGCTTATTATAGTAGAATCTCCCTTCCCCAAACTCATGTGGACGTAGGCTTAGTGCTGAACTACGTAAATCTGTGTGTTCATCTCTTCTTATTTTCTCTAAATTTAAATATTGTTCATTGCCATGGATGTACTCATCAACACCGTACAGCCGGATCGGACAACTACCGAAGGCTCCACATAGCACCGATCACGGCCCAGCGCATCTCAACACATCCCAAGAATGGATTTCTCTTATTTTCTAGGCTACACCATTTTTGGGCGTTCATAGTGGAGTCGTCTGTGGGATCGAGATTGTTTTGCACCGAAAGTGAAAGAAGGACAATTTCTCAGTGCGCTAAATAATCTCCAAAGGAGTAGATGAAACTCTTTTAGAAAATTATCTTCAACCTTTCTATTTTTATTTTTATGAAAAGCACTACTGCACGAAAGGAGCCATTAAAAGTGCAGTGCACCTTTTATACAAATAGCATGTAGTGCCAGGAACCAAACTTCACAGTCACTTAGGATGTAAATGCAATTGCTTTGTGTACTTTTAAGTATTCAATACACTTGGAATACACACGCAGGCATACATAAGTGCACAAGTGCACAGTGCACAGGTGAATAGTGCACGGGGTACCATGTCCCGTGCATGGCATGAACAGTGCCATGCATGGTGAGCAAGAGGCACGCCCTGTGCCCATTGGGCATCCCTCGCCCACTAGATACGGGGACACTGGCATGCACCATCTTGGCTACCGGCGTAGTCTGCCGGCTCGTTGGTGGTCGTCGACCACCACGGTGGGCTGATGGTGGCCCATGGCCTCACACCAAGACTCTTTGGCGTGCTTGCGGAAGTGAGGGCTCACTGGCAACCACCCCACAGGCCACCGGCGTTTTCTAAGCCTCCTCGGAGACTGCCCATGAGCACCTCCCGGCAACGGAGACCTCGCCTCATGATCAAGTGCATGGGACTGGACGTGGCAGAGATCTCCTTGGCCTAGTCCCATCATGGCACAATAGAGCCACTGACGGCCACCCAGTGGCCTGTTGGCGTTGTCTGCCCCCCAATTGTGGTTCCCGACCACCTCAATAGTGGGCAGTGCATAGTACATGAAACATGCATCAACGCACACGACAGGCTCACAGCATTACCTTGAACCCCATGTCCTTGCCGACAGTCACCATTTGAACCGTCGGCATCTTCTGCCACCCTTGAGGTGGACCCACAACCACACAGTGGGCAGTGGTGCTTTAAGGCACGCACTAGTGTTTGGAGCATGCACTAGACTTTGCGGCTATACACTACAGCCAAGGACCACACAGCCACTACATGCCCGCAATGCACTACGACCAAGGACCACACGACCACTACATGTCTGCCATGCACTACGGCCAAGGACTACACAGCCACTCCTCAGCCCTGGGGCACTGCGGGCAAGACCGCGACCCCCTCTACACACAAATGATGTTTAACATTTTCTTCTTCATATATTTGAATGAGTTGACATTCTCCATCAATGCCCAATATTCTATTTAACTAACATTATTATTACATATCAAATAGTGTGGCTCTCAATCCTCACACAATATTTTATTTAAATGCCACCACGCTACTTTGCAAGAAGCCGAGTGGTGGCAGTTAAAACCTCACACACAAACACTTTTCATTACTGTCATATCTGTACGAGAATGTCTAGACTATTGAATCTCATTACTGTCATATTGAAAATCAAGAGGGATCATTAAGGCCCTATTTGGATAAACAGTTGATCTCATTTCATCCCATCTCATCTCTAAATTCAAACATTGCTCAAATACAAACGCTTTTCAAAATCTCTTTCATACTTTTCCATCTAATCGTTACTAATCATTGCAACATTTTCAAATGTCTATATAAAAAAATCAAAATTTTCAAATTTCAAAACAAAAATTATATTAAAAATATATATTCTAACAATATTTTAACTTTATAATATATTTTATTCAATTTTTTTGTCTCTCATTTTCAAAAATCTAATAAAACTCTTAACTTAAACTATTTCACTACTATTTACAAATTTCTCATATGATCTTATCTAATCAGACTATCCAAACGAGGCCTAAAATAGAAAACAAAACCATCATAAGAGGTTTAGTTGAAAATCAAAATGAAATGACAGAAAGGAGGTAATACATGACACATATTCCAAGCAAGTAAAACACTAGAGCAAGGTTGACATATAAGCTACCCAAGCTTGGAAGATGTAAGGAGGTGAGTTGGGTCATTTTATTTTCTAGCTAAATTATTAAGTCCTGTTTGGATATTGAGATGGTCTCATCTCAACATCCAAGTACCAGTCAAACATAAATACTTCTTAATTTCAAATCTTAACATTTTCATCTAATAATTATCTAATCATTACAACTTTTTCAAACTTTCAAAAAAAAAAAAAAATCAACTTTTTCAAATCTCAAAACAAAAATTATATTCTAAAAATGTTTAATTTTATAATATTTTTATTCAACTTTTTCACTCTCCTTAAAATCCCATAAAACATCTTAACTTAAACCATCTCACTACTATTCACAAACCATTTAACAACAATTAACAAATTTCTCATATCATCTAAACTTATTGTTAATATTGTTGTTTTCACTTATTGCGTCGGTTTCCCCATTTTTGCTTTTCCCCTTTTCGTTCCTCTCAATGTCATCAAGCATGCCGCCCACATCTACTCTTTGTCCCTCGCTCTCATCCCAGCTCACCACACTGGACGCCAAGCCGCACTGTGCGCTGGCAATGTAGTCCTTTCACCGTTGATAAGCTCCTTTGCCCCCATCTCTCTCTCCATATTTGTGTATCTTGTTCTCTCTCTTACCTCCTTGTCATATCATAGTCACTAAGTGCTGTTGTTGGCCAAGCCGTACACCATGAGCATGTCGACGCTGGTACGTTTCCCTCCCATTCTCTCTTATGTTTCTCTTTGTTTAGCATACTCTCTCTCTCTATATATATATATATCTCTTTCTCTATAAGCCATCACTACAACCCAAGCCCTGCCTTACTGCCATCATCGTCCTCTTCATCTGTCAACATATTCGCTATAAGAAGCATCTTTCGATCCTTTATCTCTGTCATTCTCTCTCTCAGCGCTAATACCCTCTATTTCCCTTTGATTTCGTTTGCTTCTTTGCATCGCTGCTTTTGTCACTGTGACGCGTTGTTGTTACTTGCCATCATAACAATTGAACGGCTTCACACCATTGATTTGTCTCTATTCTTCCTCCCTCTCTTGGTTCCAAAGCCTAAAGAACCCCTAGCCTTAACCACAACCCCCTCCATACCCCTCCCCATTTGATGCTGCTGCCACTTTGGATCTTTTTGTCTCCATCACTCTTTGTCCCTATCATCCTCTCTATGTCTCCATCGCACCCTCCCTCTCTATACCCACTCTTAGGTCACTAGCCTCCCATGACCTCTCACCACCCTCACACCAAAAATCCCCTCCTAATAGGAAGCATACACATCTCTCTCTCTCTCTCTCTCTCCTCGCCACATTCACACTATTTCTCTCTCTACTTTAGACAGCACCTCTACCCAGGAGACCACCGCACCTCCAACTGACGGGAAGCACAACGTGGAGCTCGGGTCGCAGGCAATCATCCAGAACCTTTCTCTTCCACTTTGCAAGTAGCTCTTAGACTAATCTAGACATATATGTTGTTGGATTTCAGAAATTGTCACTTGTAGTGTTATTTTTGTGATCTGTGTAGTGGCCGAGGGCCCCGTGAAGTGTTGGGATTGGTTTGTAGTTTTGCTGTTGTGTGGTGGCCAAGGGTCCCATGAAGTGTTTGGATTGACTTGTAGCTTTGTTGTTGTGTGGTGGCCGAAGCCCCTGTGAAGTGTTGGGGTTGACTTGTAGCTTTGTTGTTGTGATCTGTGTGGGGGCTCAGGGCATGTAATCTGATACATATCCAGTTTGTGATGTATCATGTGATATGCCCTTTTTGTTATTTGAAATGTCATGCTTTGTATATTGAATATTGTTGTTGTATGTCATTCCTCTTTTAATTAACTATTGCATTTTGGATTGCATCCTTATTGAAACTTGTGAAGTTGCTATTTATTGTATTAATTTTGGTGGTGCATGCATCTCACAACCCCAAGTCGAGATGAGGTATTATCTTGGTGGAGCTCATGTGATCACTCGGGACTGCATAAAACTAAGTGACATCTAATGAGTTGTCATTGGGCGACAACGGGCTTGGGTGAGTTGGTAACACTCTCAGATTGACTCGTTGCTTCTCTATTGGTGTAGGCTAGAGGATGCTTAGCCACGAACATGCCAAGAGTGAAACTGGGCATTTCCTACAACGAAATTGCATGCATGGTCGTTACCCATGGTGTGACAAAGGGAGCTAGAGTGTGTGGATGGTCCATAGGGGAGACCATGGTGCGCTCATTAATAAAATGACTATTTGGATTTAATGTGAGGGTGTGTGAGTATCACAACCCTAAGTTGAGATTGGGCATTATCTCTGTGGAGCTCCTAGTTACGTGGGAGTGCATAAAATTGAGTGATATCCCCTGAGTTGTTGCTAGGAGACAATGGGCTCAGGTGAGACGATAATGCTCTCTGGTCGACATTGTTGCCTCTCTTCTGGTAGAGGCTAGAGGAAGCTTGGTCCCAAACACGTAGGGTGCAGAATTGTGCATTACTTATTACGAAGTCTCACACACAATTGGTATGGTGTAACAAAGGGAGCCAGAGTGTGCGAATAGTCCATAAGGAAGACCATGGTGCATATCTTAATAAAACAAATGTTTGTATAATGAGTTTTGGGTGTGTAATGTCATGTGTGAAGTATTTGATCCATACAAATATTTGGTTATTTGGAAAATGTCAAATATTACATTCTTCAGTATTTAGAGTGTTAGACATAGTTCTACTTATTGAGATTTTGCAAAATCTGACTGTGGTGTCCCCACTTGTAGCTCTACTCCTTGGAATCGTAGATTTTGATGCAAAGGATGAGCATGATATAGGGTACGAGTATTAAGGTCCGGCTCCACCAGAAGATGAAGCTCGGGTTTGTTCCCCCATTATAATTAAGTGTTGATTTTTATTTTTTGAAATTATGGGATGATTGTAATATTCTATTGTCTGTTGTTTGAAGACTTGTAACTTATGGATATTTTGGGTTGTGATGTATTTACATATTCAAGTATTGTTACTTACAATGTGACGACCAAGACTTTCTAGGCTTTTGTTAAAAAAAATTTTCTATAAACCCATGAGAGTTTCGGCCCTTGTAGGAAATTAGGGTTTTGAAGCCCAATGGAATTAGGGCTCACACCCAACTTAAGATTTGTGAATGCTATTTGCCATCCAATGAAGTTACGTGTAGGACTTGACGAATCTAGATGGAAATAAGGGAAGAGGGGTGAGAAGGAGCTAGGGTTTAGCTTACATGCCTACCATAGGAAGATCTATCACTTTCTTGCCATGTGTCATGCATGCATGAAGATCTTTGCTTATGGAAGAAATTTTTTTTACACATGTCACTATGGGAAAGAGATTCTAGAAGGAAATGATTAGGTTATGGAAAAATAGAACGTAGGGAAGGCTAAGAGGCCATGGACGGCAACAAGGAGAAAGGAAGGTTGCTTTTTGCCATGTGTCATACATACTTAGAGGTAGGTAAAACAGTTGTCTTGGGAAAGGGCAAGATCAAGGTGGAAGAAAGGCCTTACATGCCTAGGGTTCTAGAAGGAAAATCTTGTATAAGATAACTTGAGGTAGATGGCTAGGGCATGGTTCTTTGTGCTAGAAAGGACCAATCACATGCTTATCCAAAAGTATGGTGAAAAGAGGACCTCCTAGGGAAGAGAAGGGTTCAGCAGCCCATGCACTTACACACACACTCCTCACATGCCACTTGGCACTCATGCACACATGTAAGAGATTGAGGGGGATTTGAGTTTGATAAAAGAAGTTATAGCCACTAGATACATTGAACCAAGACATGAAATGGAGGGCAAATGGGGAAGTGAGTTTCAGTTTTACAAGAGGGAGTTGCCACATATCAAAAGGGGTGCTTTTGGTTCCCAACA
This sequence comes from Pterocarya stenoptera, assembly GCA_003123785.1. Lineage (NCBI taxonomy): Eukaryota > Viridiplantae > Streptophyta > Magnoliopsida > Fagales > Juglandaceae > Pterocarya > Pterocarya stenoptera. The sequence continues at coordinate 85,183 of QEOT01005231.1, read as the reverse complement.
CTATCAAATGATTAGCTATAGGAAGAGGTCATAAGGCTACACGCCACTTGGCATTTATGCATGAGCTTGATTCATGCAAGAAGTTTTTTTAGTATCTATAAAAAAGGAGCCGAAAACCCTAGGATCTTTGGCCATTTTGTGCATTTCTCTTGAGGGTTTCGGTTATCACCATTTTTTCTCCAAGTTTCCCTCACTTTGTCACCAACGAAACACTCTCGTCAATATTCTCTTCTAACCCAAACATTCTTTCAAGGATAAGCAAAGTGAGAAGATACTTTCAAGAAGAGGAGCATAGGAGGTATGAAGCCAACTTTTCTTTGTTACACACACACATGCACGACTTCAAAAAAGAAGAGTTTCATCTAGAACTGATGCTCACTTATACACACTTGAGTTAGAGGAAATAGCTCATACCTTTGGAAGATTTTCACATGAATCCACAATCTCACATACATGGCTAGGTTAGGATTTTCTTCAAAAAAACAAAAGAGATAAATGTAACCCTACTTGTTTTAAGCTTTAAAGCATGGTGTTTTTGAGCTTAAAGGCCATGACACTTGTGTTTCTTTAAGCTAGGGTTTTGTTGAAGACGAGTTTCGAATTCAAGGGGGAATGGTCTGAAAATTTGGAGTCTTCTTCTTGGAAAGAAACAGATGTAAAGAGCACTACACTTGAACACATGGCTTAGGGTTTTTCTTGAACAATGATCCTAACTAGTATTACATGTGATTTTTTAGCTTGCTTGCTATAGATACATATTTTCAGATTTTTGTAAGTACACCACTAACTTATACTTGCATATTTTATACATATGGCTTGTGAACTTGTTGGTTGTATCATTTTTGTATGGTCATTTGTTATATTGTTGTTCTTCCATGTGCTATGAACATCTCTTGATATGCTTATTTTTAAAGTATGATTAAAATGGCTTATGGAAGATGTGTATGCTAGGAAAAATAGAGTAAGAAGCCATGCTAGGGTTTCGGTTTGTACTATGCTTGTTTGAACATGAATATTTGTCATTTCACCGTTTTGGTTTGGGACTAAGTTCATGAAAATACCATCCATAACCACAAGAAAATGTGGTTATGGATGCAACTAATGACAATACAAGAAATCTCGAATGATTCCTAAAAGAAAAGGACACCGAAGTGGGATCGCACCTAAAACTAGTGGGTGCACCTACGGTGAAGGCGAAATGCGAGTGAATGTATATAAAAGACAAGAAGTAGTCACCTTGGCTGATGTTGTAACTTGCGGGGAACACATGGTGCATAGGGGAGCCGTGAGGTATCCAACTACATGTTCTAAGTCAAGAAAGGCCACGAGCTCATAAGTAGGTTAATGAATAAGTATGAAATGAAAAAAGAATGTTTATGAAAGTAAAAGTTTTGAAATGTTATGTTTTTACACGATGTCTTTTGAAAGGTCAAGTGCATAAGTATAATTTCATGTCTATGCATTCATCGCTAAGTTTGCTTCATATGCTTATGATATTAGTTGCACGTTATTTGTTTACTTATTGAGATTTCTCGAAATATTACTATTGTATTTACCCATTATCATTCCCTACTCAGAATGATAGAAGTTGTGACAGGTTTAGTCAATGCAAATGACGAAGCGCAAGAGGATAGCACCTCCTCAGGAGAGGATCGTGCCTAAAGTGGTCATAGTTCCGTCTGAGCCTTCCATTTTGGGCCATCTTGAGTCAATTGATAAAGCAATCACTGAGATAATTAAAGACATAGAAAAGTTTAGAAGGTCCCATAATAAGGACAAAGATCAAGCTTTAGAGAAGCGAGTGAGGCCGAATCTCATTGAAGATCAATGTTATGGGACCACTTTTGGGAAATGACTTTTTGTTTAGCTTTAATGTTTTAGTCCCGTGGTTTTGGGAGTTCTTTGGAAACTCGTATCAACTATGATGTCTTTTATGGATTATGAAGTACTATTGGGATTTCTTGGTTTTGGTACCATGACTAATGATCCTATATTTGTCTTAAGTTGACTTTTCGTTGCGATAGATTGCATACTGTTAGTTATCATTAGGTGCATTGCAACTTATCTATCATGTACAAGGGGTAGGTAACCCTAGTATTTCGGCATTTCAGTTTCCGCCAAATCCCAAGTGGGGGCTGGGGGCGCTACATAATGTGTTAATGGATGCCATCATCCTAACATCGTGGCTACTGCCAAATCACAAGCGGGGGCCCAGAGGCGCCACAAAGGCAAGTCGAGTTTGACGATGAGAGCACTCTGAGATAGCCCTGAGGAGCTTAGAGTGCAACAGGTGACGTACTCAATGCCATGCTCCACCAAAGACGTCACAATAGAAAAGCACCTAGTAGGAAGGAGGAACACGAACCTGCAAGCCATATTGTCTAACCTCAGAAGCATAGCACCACTTGGGTGACTCTCATAAGGAGAAGGACTACTTGTTTAGTCCCAAGGCAAGTTTCAAAGATGTGCGTGCCTTGTCCCATCAGTCCACTCGGTATTTACCATTCTTCAGTCTAGAGAACACATGGACGACTGAGGTTCAAGATCCTCTTCTCCGTCAATTAGAGGTTAGGATTCATCAGGACTATAATTGACAGTTATGCCATATTAAAGAACACATGGACTAGAAATCTAATTTATTATTTTTTTTTTTTGCCAAAATTTATCCCAAGATCTAGTTTAAAATGGGAAAAATCCTAAGAGCCAATAGAGGAATTTACACTTTCTGCATAGCAAACAAAAATTGTGAGAATTGTGATGAGGAGAAGAAGTTGCATGTGTATTCGTTAAAGGGTGTAGGTAATTACATGATCGATGCAGGTTGATGAGAGAAGAAGAGGAAGCAATGAGAAAATGATGTTAGCTTCCCTTTTTAAATGTGCTTGATTAATTTGTGAAAAAAAGTGTAACAGTCCATTAGAAATTCAATGGTGGAATTTCTTTAGATTTTAGGAACCTTGTGCAAACCTCGACATAGTCAGTGTTACCATTCACTTTATTACCAAAAGCTTGATTTTATTTATTTGAGATAGTTAAAAGTGTCAGAATGAGATATAGTCTGCCCCATTAGACTCAGTTGGTTATTTAGGATTTTATGGAGCAATAATCCAATTTTTAATTTTCGAAAACACGTTTTGATTATTTCAAGGCGCTTCGGGGTGAATTTCGATAAACGAATTTCATAGTTAGTTTAGTATAGTTATTTAGGATTTTGCAATGCAAAGTTTATTCTTCACTTTTCTGGAGGGAAGAGTAATCTCAATAGTAGCACTTAGCACAGTGTTTTTAGAATCATATTATGGAATGTCCAAATTAGGATGGAGAAGTTTTATTTGGACACATGGCAAGATCTTAGCTACACTTGGTGAATAGTATTGGACACTTGTCACTAAGAGGAACCATGAGATGGATTATGAAGGAAATGAAGGTGTGAGATCAAGCCACCTAAGCCAAACCCTAATTGATCTGATTTCTATTATTGTGTTTAATCACTTAACTAAATCACTTTCACTTGCTATTAATTCCTAAAATTCATGTTATGACATCATTATCCACACATTTAAACCTTGAAAATTTGATCACTTGGCAAAGTTTCTTGAGTAAGTTTTCCCCCACCCATGGCAGACCAACCTCTGCACAAAGCATGCCCCAAATTCATGCATCATGTGGAGGCCAAAGGCTACCTCACCACCACCCTTCTCTTGGATATTTCTTTGGCTGAAAACCACTCACTATTACTTACTATTTTGCCCCTTGTTTAGGACAAACCCATCATCACTCAAATGTCACTCAAGCCCTCCTTTCACTCTTCAGAATGTGTAAGAGGCATGCAGGTATTTACTTACCTCATTCCACCACTTTTCACTCACATCCTTGTAAAGAAACTCTTAGAAGCTTTCTTGGGGAGATTTAAGTGGCTTGTCGCGTGCCATGTTTTGAACTTTTGTAAGTATCTTCTTAGAATGATACCTTTGTGGAAGTTTCTCTTCTTTGCGTATAGTTTCCGAGGGTGTCTTGTTTGATGGATTTAATGGTCGTTTGATCGGTCAAAAATTGTTTTAACCGTGGAAAGTTCAATATGGGTGACAATCTGGATAGTGTGTTGTGTTTTAGAGTTCTTGACCAAGCTAATGGACAAATCTTGGTCTGAACTTTTGATGGAGTGTTTTTAACATGTATATATGAATTTGTGTTGAAGATTAGTTACATGATTAAAGCTTTTGATAAAATATTTTCACAGATCTAGAAACTTAGAAACTGGAAGAGGAAAAACAGTTTATGTTTTAAGAAAGTTTGAGTCTTTTATGGTTTAATTTTACTCCATTGGCTTTTATGATTTTATTTGATGACCCTAAGCTTTTTATCAACATTTTAGGATGTTAGTTTCAAGCTTTTTGACGTTGGTTTCAAAGATGTGAATTTTTATGCAAGAGATTATACGGTTGGGTCAAAAGTTTGATGTTTTTAGTTAGATCCATGTTTTGAGTTATTTTTAGCCATGTGATTTTAAGTTTAATGCTCTATTTTAGGACACATTTTTAAACCATGTGATGTTTTGGTTTGAGGATATCTCCATAAAATGACTTAGAGCAAGTGTTCAATCAAAGCTAAGTGGGAAAGAAATTATGTTTTTGGATTAAGTATGGAGCCGAGTACTTCAAGTGATGTATTGTAATTTGTTGTTTTTATGTGTTGATTCAAATCATATTAGCTCTTGGGAATGTGTTATGTCAAGTCTTGAGTACAATTTGTGTGTATCTTGGAAACGACCTTTCAAGTTATGTGAAGTCCGTTTACATCTATCAGAACCCTAAGTGCTAATATGAGATAATATCCTTGTGGAACTCCTTTGTTTACGCTGGAGTGTCTAAATGAGTGTAAAATTTCCTGGGTTGACAAAGTAAAGTCAACAGGTTACGAATAGGGCCTAAATAATTGGTCACCGAAGTGCACTAGGCACTAACGTCGATGGAGCCCTATTTCATTTCACATTATGTATACTCATGCAGGTGCAGATACCTGATACGAGATACATACAATACATGTGTCCACAACGATTGTGGCACATACAAGACGTGTGTCCCCCGCAATTGTGGCACGTACAATATGTGTGTCCACAGCAACTGTGGCACATACAATACATGTGACCACAACACTTGTGGCACGTACAACACGTGTATCTACAGCAATTGTGGCACATATGTTAACGCTCTCATAGTTGGTGCAGATACTTGTGTTATGATGCAGTAATCGGCAGGGACACATGGATCAAGGAGACCCATGTATCACCTATATGGTCACTTTTAATTATCATGTTTGATAGACAAGATTACTCTACTATGGTAATTCCATGAGTCAAGAATATCATTATGGTAACCCCATGAGACAAGAACATCATGGTAACTCCATGAGACAAGAATGCATTTCAAGTTCACGTTCGTGCTATATTCAACTTCACGTTCATGCTATGTTTCAAGCTCACGTTCATACTATGTTCAAGTTCATGTTCAGTCATGTTTCAAGTTCACGTTCATGACATGTTTCAAGTTCACATTCATGCTAGTGTGTCTAAGGATAGGTGAGGTGATGAGTAATATGTAAAGTCGATGATACTCACCCACCGGTCAGACTGAATGCTTTTTACCTTGTGATCAAAATAGCGTTTTACATTAGGTTGAAAATGAAGACGTCAGATTTAGAAGAGATGGGAAATAACCAAGCAATATTCAGAGAATTTACCAATGAAACAAATTTAATAACGATTACCATTAATTGAAAGATGACTAGCAGGACCCAGACATCGATAAACAATAGATCTAAAGGACCCTTAGAGATTGATGTAGGCAAAACAATGACTAAGTAATCATTTTTAATACATTTAAAAGAAAACTATAAAAAGATAATAATTAAAAAGATAATACTTAATTTTTTTTTTTCAAATAAATACATAGGCAATCAAACTTGAAATCAAGATAAGGGTATCGAAACTTTTTGAAGTATTGATCACACCAATTGACCAGACGGCCTTCATCACCAACTAGTAAGTTTTGAATAACTTATCACACAATCATTAATGGTTTTTAGGTATTGTTATCAATTCCTATAAATCGGTAAACTTATACGTTATTCATAAAATTGACAAATAGTAAAGGCTTGATATTGGTGGAATATTTTCTCTAAAGTTAAATAGGTGCATATAATTTTAGGGGCTACCAAGTTCGAAAAATTCCTTCATAAATTATATGAGATTAGAAATTTATTCCTATAAATTGACTTTGTAGTGCATAAAATTGTATTTTGCAATATTAACGTTGGTCATTGATTTACTGCTAATATGTTTTTGTTGATTTGGAAGTGAAAGTTGTTCTATGCTCCTGCATGAATTTACCATATATAGTTGCTTGTTTGCGATTGAAGGAGAAGGAAAAAAACCCTCTCAGCTAATGTGGTATTTGTTGCCTAGCGTTTGAATGTATTGATGTATCTTGAATATATAGCATTGGCATGTCTTGTTTTATTGTCATAGGCAGCTTATTAGTGTTTTTTAGGTATTGTTATCAATTCACCTTCTTCTTATTGCTTTGTTGTTTGTACAGGGTTAGTTGCCTGGCCTCTTACTAATAGTCTTGTTGATTAGACCATTGATTCTTTTATATAGTGCTCATTGGAAATAAGATTGTTTTACTTAAATAAATATAACTAAATTATTTAACTGAGCATGTAAAGATATTGAAAACTAATAACTTTTAATGATTTGGAAATAATAAGATTCAACATTTTAATTTCATTATTGTCAAAAACTTAAGTATACATTTTTCTATTTAGACATGTGTTGGGCAATTGTAGCTGCGTAAGCTATTGTAATATTTTTAAAGTTAAAATCCGACATAAGAAGATGAAACAAAATGTTACACATATTCCATCATAATAGATTCGAATGGATAAGACTAAAAAAAGGTTATGTAAACTTAAAGTTTTCCTTCATAGATCCATGTGTGTGTGTACACACACATGCAACTTATTTTTATCCTGTCTCTTCCTCTAGAAAGCCATTGTTGTGAAGATTATTGATATCATAAATGTAGATCATGAGAATAAAGATGAGTTTCTTATGATAGTGAAAGAACAACCAATAGAAGGTGATGTAGGGCTGATTAATGAATTCTTATGGTAAATGAATTTCTCCAGATTCAATCCTTGTGATTAGATTTGTTATGACGAGAAAAAATACAAAACTATTAGATAATAGAAAACTCCTATGTCAAATAAGGGGAAATCCATTGATAATGCAAAATTGCTCGTAAATCTAGTTTTCCAAAAGGCAGGCAGAGCTTGATTTTCATATCCTACTACCCAATAGTACCTGAAAGATAACATCTAAATTATAATGTTTTTGCTACTTTCTATGTATTTCACATATGAGATAATTTAAGTTAGAATTACATGCCATTGTTTTAATGTTGACAATTTACTAATACAAAGATTTTCTGTTCTTAGCTTCAGAATATCGTAAAGATCATAATTGCTAAAAGAACCTTTTACTCACTACAACAAAACTGACCTTTACCGGCGATTAAATTCGCTGCTAAAACCATTAATTTCGCTGCTTAATATCTTTCCCAGAGATTAATAAATCGCTGCTTAATCGCCGGTATTAAACCTCTGCTTCTGATCTATGCCAACGAAAGCCAAAAATCGCTGAGATAGATCTTCTTTCCCAGCGATATATTTTCGCTGCTAATAACCATAATATCGCCGCAATTACTATCTATAATTCAGTTAGTTTTCGTTGGGAATGATTATTCCCAGCGATATTAATGCGTTGCTAAAAGATAAGCAAATTGCCAAAAATATTCATTTGCAGCGATTAGTGAAAATCGCTGCAAATAGGTAATGGTTGTAAAATTTGCAACTGGAGTCATTTATTCGCCGCGATATGTTAATGGCAGCGAGTAAAAATCGCTGGGATAGGATATAGCAGCGATTTTATCGTCGCTGGAATAGAGATATGCTTGTTCCAGCGAGGATAAAATCGCTGGGGAAAATTTATCGCAGCGATTTTTTACTTGCTGGGATACGATTTTTACCCATTGGCAGCGACTACAAAATCGCTGGAAAATATCTATAGGAGCGAGTACAAAAATCCCTGCTATAAAGCAAACACTCTATAGCAGCGAGTGTAAAATCGCTGGGTGAACTCTATTACAGCGATTTACTACCCGCTGCAATAGAGTGAGCGAACAGAAACTCTATTGTAGCGAGTATGAATTCGCTGCAAAAAACTATATTCCAGTGATGTTATACTCGCCGGTATAGGTTTTAGGTTTCTGTTGCTCATTTGCAGCGACTATAAAATCGCCGGTAAAAGTATCATTTCGACTGCCCAGCTTCAGAATCTGCGTGGGTCGTTTTTTGTTCCTAAAAATATAACATTCAAGTAACTCGGCTTAAATTCATTCAAATTGAACATTCCAATACTAATTGAGCAAATACAAATATATTCCATCAACTCATCTAATACAAATAAAATCCATCAACTCATCCAATACAAATAAAATCCATCAACTCATCCCATTTAAATATGTATTTATACATTAAGGTGGTGCATCATATTCTCATATCAAGTACAAACTGAGCATTGCATTTAAATACTAGATAAACGTCACTGTTATAACATTGTTTAACACTACTATATCATACCACAACACAAGCCTATTTAAGTGGGACCGTTCATCGGCATTGGCACCCACAGTTCCATGTATCGTCTTTCATCAAGAGGGTATCCAAACACCATGGATATGTCTCTCACGTACTGCCCATACTCTGATCATACGTGTATTTGACAATATCAACAGACTGCACAACGTTAAGGAAAACTAATAAATCCAATTATATTAAAAGAATAGGTTTAATGAGCCAACTATGAAGAAAAACCAATGAACCCCAAAACAAAGTCCACAAAAAGCTGTTTTCTCAAAAATATCATTAAGTGTCAACCTAGAATGTTTGCTCATGCAGACAAAGGTGGCATATTATATTCCTTTTTCTCTTTTTTTGCCACCATATTTTGTATTAATCCTATTGCATTAAAAGTCAATATTTTGGAGAAAAAATAATGACGCTTATAAGTTACTTTTCTTTCAGATAAAGTGTCAACCCAACTTAGAGAATACAAAGGACATACATGAAATTTCTACACTACTAAGGAGATACTTACAGTCTGACCCAACTATGAAGGACCATCAACAGAAAATACAGTCGGCCATGCAGTACCAAGACCAAGGACCTGAATCTTTCCCCACAGGCGACATTTCTCACATCCTACACAGTCCATCAATGCACTGCAAACCCAAGTGAAATTATATATATTACTACTGCATGGATGAGCAAGATAAAATTAGTACAATTTTAATAATACGGGACAGTATGTACATAAACACACATCCAGAAAGGATAGAGAGCAAAATAAAATGCGGCACCCTTCTTTCTCTCTTTTTCTGGGTGTTGGATGGGGTTGGGGAGTTGCGATATTGGCCAAGGCTATATTATAAAAGAGGGCCAAATGTTTTATTTTTATAGGAGTAAGAAGGGCCAAGTGATAATAATAAAATAAACTAATTGCTAAAGAATCTTTAACTATAAGGTCTTTAGTCATACATGATCTTAAATCATGTCTGGAAGATAGTTGAGTTCCCAGTATTGGCTTGCTGAAATCGCTACACTCAAATGAAAAGGTACTAGGTTAACATTAAAGAATTCACATGTATTAATTTGAGACAAGATGTAATGCTACAACCCAATCTTTCTTTTTCCAGAGAGCAAACATACAGTCTAGAACGTGGAACTTCAATCAAGTGATAGCCAAATTTTAATCAAAATTACGAAATCATTAATTAACGATTGGAATTCCTTTGAGTTAAAAATAAACAATGTCTTGAAAAAGTCCAAAACTTTTCAACAAACCTAATGATAATTTTAACTGGGGTTGACAAGCATGTATCTCTATGCCCCTTTCTGGAAGCATTTAAGGAGGCTGCTCAAACGATGCTCATTATAACATCTATGAAAAAGATATTCCGGAGTGTGTCAAAAAGAAAAGGAACAAAAAACAAGTATATATATATGTTCTAATACTTTAAAAGTCTCTATTTAAGTCATTGTTAAAAATTTCAGAAAAGTATTTAAATATTTTTCCTCCCTTCTAATCATAGTTTTGTTTTATTTTTAAAGGCTTCTGAATACAGACAAATGGATACAGCTACAACACTCTGATTTCCAGTTAGAAGTTTAGAAAGATAAGGGAGTAGCTACTTTGGAAACAAATGTTCAGTGATCAACTGCATGCACCAGATCAGAATGGTAAAAATCAGTAAATAATCATAAAACAACAAAATTTATTCTTTTGATAAGTTCTCCAATGTTGGTAACAATTACTAATAAATGTGGTGTTCCTGGGACAGCATCATGGAAGGTGACATTAATCAGTACTGGCCCACTAATGAACAATTAATGATATCTTGTAATATATATATATATATGCTCAACCATGGAGTTATGATCAGTGGGAACTTCTAAGAAATTAGAGAAAAAATTGGGAAAAAAATTCAATACTAATATATAAGACACAGCGAGTGTAAGTGCTCTTTTTTTAAAAAAAACTTTAAATCCAGTTATAATGCTGTAGTATCAGAAATAAAATCACCTTCTAAAATTAATGCAAAAGGAAAAAGAATGGAAAAATGAAACAAGATCACATTTATATGCCAAACTAGAGTTTATAACTTGTACGAATGTGCTAATTAAGGATATGATGCCAGAAATAGAAGAACAGATTTTTTCTTTTTAAATAGCACCTTCAATTTAATTCAAATTAGCAAAAACAATGTCTTCTTGAACGTGGGCATCAAAGCAAGCAAGTAAACCATAATAAGAGCCGACCTCTAAATACTCAAATGCAAAGAGATGTGTACCTTTTATGTAGAGAGAAACCCATATAGCTCCATCGTCAACCCTCTATATATCTCAAGTTGTTACCAAAAATTGAAAAAAAGAATCAGCACGTATTAACTTGACTTGGAATTCAATATTAGTAGAAAGCAAAAACTTATAAACTCGAGATAAATAGTTGCGTTTGGATAGTGAGGTATTCTCATGTATTACTATGTGAATAATAGTAAAAAAGTAATAAAAAATAATGATAGAATATTAAATAATAGTGAACAGTAGTGAAAAACAAGAATAAAATAATGAATAATAGTGAGATATTCTAAGAATACCTGAAATATTCTCAGTATCCAAATTAGGTAGTACAACTTAAAACTCATAATAAAATTAAGCAAGAACTAGGAAGCATCAAGTCAGGGACAGAGCTAGAAATCTAATTTAGGAGGACCCAAGAGAGGTTAGAGGAACTTTGTACATAAAAAATGACATAACTCTATATATAATAAAAAAATACATGACCGTCAAATTATTTCCCATTCACAACAAAATGATCATAGTGCAAGAGTCTCATGCGAGTAGCTATTATTTTCTTCAATACACAAAACTAGCATCGAGTAGTACTACTTAGGATATGCGCACAACAACATAGTTTTCCTCGATACACAACTCATATCTTCTTACATTAGAAGAACACAAATGCTTGCCAACTCAATCATACACACACATACAGCAACATGAGCCACGAAAATTATCACCCTTTATTACAAAATCATGTATTTCAGTTCTTATTTATACATGAAGCATATGAGTTCACAGTTAGTTAGCTTGCATTCTGTTA
>QEOT01005231.1:62331-72760 GCA_003123785.1 Pterocarya stenoptera | reverse complement strand
TATAGTATTGAATTTAACTGTATAAGTTCGACTCTGATAAGATAATAAAAAGACTTTCGTCTCCACCTTCGTTTTAATGAACCTATTCATCAAGCTGCTAATGTTTCTTATAATATCTTATCACATATTCAAAATTTTTCAAGTGAACTTATTCTAATGTTGTCTCTTCTTTATTTTCTTCCAACACTACTTTGACTTACTCTTACAATTCTTCAATTATAGAGACGGTGCCACTGACCGCATAGTCCACTCCATTGCTTTCTTTACTTCAATCACCACCATATCAAATACCTATGTTAAGCTTCCAAATGGAACTATACTCAATGTGACCCATCTTAGTATTGTCCGACTTTCAAAAGTTCTCATTTTGACAGATGTTCTATTTGTACCCTCTGTTTCATATAAACTACTCTTCGTAAGCAAATTAACTCATTCGTAGAAATGTTGTTTCATTTCCTTAGCAAATTCATGTTTTATTCAGGGCCTACCTCTATGAAATATGATTGAAAATGATAAAAGAGAATATATAAAATATATATTCTATTCAGTTATCACTATTCAGTTAGCAAATTCATGTTTTATTCATGTTCTATTCAGTTATCACTATAACAAAACTGACCTTTCCCAGCGATTAAATATATAAAAAAGAGCACTTCTAATGCATGCTTAATATATATAAAACACATACAAGGGAGGGGTTTTTGCATGGTTATTTAATATGAAAATTAAGGCTACGAAAGATATATATCAGATATGATAGAGAAATTAAGAGAGAGGGCAGGCTGCATGTAGTCATGTGTTTTGGAAAGAAATGCCGCCTAAGAGAGAGGAAAAGGGTTGGGGACAAGCACTGCATGCCTATGGCAAACCCAAGGCCTAGGCGGCGTCACCGATGCCACATCCGCCGATTTTGCCTATGTCTTGTATTTGTCCTTTTTCTGGACCACTTTCATTTCTTCTTCACTCGATCACCTTCTCACCTCCTTCCTCCTTGAAAACTTCCTCTAATCTCTTCTATTTAATTAACAATATTCGCCTAGTACTACTACTACTACAAGTCTTTAATTAGCTGAAAGATTCCATGTAATAATTAATGTGGTTAATCTTAAGTACTACTACGGTAGAACTAAATTTCAGGTATAATAAGAGCTATGGATGGACATGCCTAATTAGCTGCCCGAGATACTTCAACTGGTCATGATATATTTTATCCCTATTAATTCATTCATTTAAGTTTTCTAAGCAACTGATCATGATGCATATTCGCATATATACTTTTGTCATGAGTAGACATAATGAATATCGAGGACGATATTGACCAATAAAATATCAATAAACAGGAGCTATTCTTTGATCATATATATATAATTATATATTAGGCATACAAGACAATATATTTAGTACGGGTACTTAAATCATCGGGACATTATAATTTGATAAAAAAGAGATCACAATTAACTTATATATATTATTACCGATCGATATATAGTTTAACTATATATATATATGCTAATATTGTACATTTTCTCAACAACAGAAAGGTAGGTACCATTAATACTGATCTATTGTTAGGCACTTCATATATATAATCCAAATCATGTTTATTAACCTTATAACCGTCTATCTTATTATAACTAGCTAGCTTGCTAGCGCATACATACACACACACACACACACACACACACACACACACACATATATATAGGTAAATGACTGATGCATAAGTTTTTAAATTGTTATATATATATATAGGATATCTATGTATATACACTACAACAAAACTGACCTTTCCCGGCGATTAAATTTGCTGCTAAAATGGTTGCCTTTGGAAACTTGCTAAAGCTTGTACAAACAGACTGGTTTTTAGCGTCAGGCCTGAAATATTGAAAAACAATTGTTTTGCTTCAGCTGTTATCTGGCCATGCTTTTATATACAAATCCTAATTTTTTATAAGCAACTAGCTCAAAATATATGCAATTAATTAAACCATTTTGTTTTTACCCCAAAAACAACCCAATGTTTTTTAGAATGCTGCATCAGTCAGCATGTGTAATTCGCTGTCAGCATATAAATGCTTAAATCATTCTGCATCTAGCAGGCCATATCTTGCAAAAGAAAGATTTAATGTCAGCAAAAGTGTGTCTAACCATGATAAGGAGACCAAAGCCTGAAACAATAGTCAAGCAAACAAGTGATTTTGTGTCTTCTCATCAGATTAATATCACATAGGGTAAATCAATTTGAGGCAACTAAGTGCAGTAGTAAAGATAAAACGGTTTTCCTACCTGACTAGCTTTTCATTAGTTTCCCATATATAGCATCCACAAAAATAAATTAGATTTCTAACGAAAATCCTAGGATTCCTTGTTGTGACATATTGCTTAGCTGTGGAAAGGAAAAAATAAGTGGAAAGAAATGTATAATCGAGACCAAGTGTCACGATTGAGGCTATTATCACAACTAAACTGAACGACACCGATAGCAATTAAGTAGAAAACTGAATGCTATGAAGAAAAAGCTAGAATTAAAACTGTTGAAAAAAAAAAAAAACATTAACAAATTCTAAGGCATGCTCTTAATTTGTAATGACTCCCACTAAGATTCTTAAACACAAATCATTAAAAAATAACCTGGAAATATATAAGAGCAAATATATTAATCATATGCAATACGTACGCGTGCATATATTCCAAACACGTCCTCCCTCCAAGAAATTAAGCAAAAATTCTTAAGTTTATAGATTTACACAATTGCACAGCTATGATTTTGTAACCTTTTTTTGCTCTTATATATATAAAGAAATAAATCTAACACCAAAATGCTGAAATAAACAGTGAAAATGATCCCAAAATGACTAAAGTAAAAGGATGATGAATATATAACATGCATAAAACCACTTTCTAATTATCTAAGTCCTCCCAGCTGGAAATTATGGCTCTCAATGCGCTAATCTACTTGGTTCTCTGAACATGTGGTCGTTTCTTTACAAGTAGCTACGAATAAATCCCAATGCAAAAGGCATGCATATGGAAAACGAGACGATCGTCAATATGATGAATTTCTAATGTTTTACACTTACGCTTTGCATATATCATATATGCACTTTTCCATCACTAGACAACAAGTAATTCGTTGGATCATGACGACATCCATGCATGCATGCATGATCTATATAATATAGATCAATATATCATGCATGTCATGTCATGTTAACGTTATTTCTATATAATATACAATAAACCAAGAAATATTTATATATTTATGGTCACAAATATTAATATTATAAGTATCAAGAAAAATCAATATTTAAGTGTCCACTAACTAAATGAGAAGACTATCTCTTGTGGTTATAATCAAACGGCCATCCCCTAATTACCTTAACTTGTTTATAAAGCCAGGGCTTCCACATATATATTATTAATTATATGCCTTTTAATTGGTAGAATCATTAGTTATGGGGTTTCAAAATAAGCGGCGTAGCTAACATGAATAAATTAAGAATCCGGTCGGTCCCAGGAGAGCAAGCTAGCCCCAGATTGAACAAGCACGCGGTACAGAAGAACTGATCAGATAGATAGATAAACTTTTGGACCAGAGTGCAACCAAATTAATTCATATATATGCGATTCCAGTGGTACTAGTTCAAATCACGAATCAGTCCGATTATTGCATTTAAGATGTGAAAGTGATTGATTAATAAGGCCATATATGCCTATTCTACAACGCGTTTTAACGTGGGCCATTTATATCTTAATCATAGGACTATATATATTCCTAGCTAATTAAGTTAACTACAGAGATATATACACGCTCGGCTATATATATATGTGGAATATCCTCCCTATAATGTACTCATGATATATTGACATGTGAGAGTAAACTACATGTTAATTATGCCAGCTGAGGTAGAAGAGCATATACTTAGGTATTTGAATGCATGTTCAAATACCCTAGTGCACCAACAAGAGGGATAAATACAATTGTGTCCTTAATTCTATAACCTAGTATCAATAATGCTTCAAGTGTTCACAATACTGCAAAATATAACATACTATAACAAAAGATTTTACCTGACACAAATATGCATTATGCAAGCATATATAGATGAACCCCACCAACTTCTGCCATCTCCAATAATAGTCGCCAAATAATTCCGTCTATTTGTTTTGGTTTTACCCCATGTTCTTCGACTCCACCACCTTCTCCAATGTCTCTTGACAAGAATGCTCCATTGATTCTGAATAATACATGCACAAACAAACACCATACCAAGTCAAACGTTAGCAGACGTTCACCAAGGGGGGAATAGGGTTTGATCCCATTCCTCCATAATCACCAAGAGTCATGGCCGAATATAAATTTAACAACTATCTGTGCCATTTGGGTGAGAAATAAATTGACCATGTACATTGACTTACACTGATCCAGCTGTTATCTCAAAAGCTTTTCAAAATGGTTCTAATCACCCAAACTTGTTATCTCCCCGGTGTAGACATGGATCCCTTATATATATATATATATAGCCCAGTTTGTCATATTGACTAACAAAAAACCACCCAAAATATCCATCCAAAATATCCAAAACATATCACCCCCCTTATGGGTGGGGGGGATCATTACACTGAGTCTGTCGCTGTGACTCAGTGAATGGTGGGAAATCCCTAAAGTATGACTGAAGCAAGTTGTCAGTCTGTAACTGATGCTCCCTAAGAGCCCGCAGCTCTGTCCTCATTTCTTCTAGCTGACTCTTGTACTCGTCAACATCTTTCTTATGTTGTTCAGCATCTTTCTTGTGTTTTTCAATCTCCAACAGGTACTGTTGCATCTGAAGTTGATTACGTTGTCTACTTGACTCGGGGATGACCATCTCCCCGAGTCCTCTTGCATATCCAGGACGATGTCCAAGGACCTCCCTGAAGACAGAGGCTGCAGCCTCATCATTACGTCCTTCTGGTCCAAGGCCATCCAGCCTACCCTGCATCTCCTTCTGCACATGGAGAAAACATCTAGTATTAACCCTAATCAACCAGCCAATACAATGTATGCATCTATCACACTCCGAAATGAACAGAGCTCGATTTCTGTAAGTGTACTACTCACATAAGTTTCTTCTGTAGCATCTGTCACAAATTTATTTTTCTTCTTCGACCAACGTGTCTCTTTGTAGAAATCAATTAAATTTGCACTCTCAGTGCGCTACACATGTGAGCAATGTGTATAAGAATATATCTTCATATCAAAAAACTAGCTTTGTGGTGGACAATAAAGCATAAATTGCCCAACAGTAATGAGCATTTTCACAAGTCATATATATGAAGATAAATTATTCACGTAGAGGTACCTTTTCCTCAAGTAATCGGACGAATGATTTACGTCCTGATGTGTGATTAATTGATTGCCTCTTTCGGTTATCCCGATTTTGAGCTGAGATTTTCTGGCATACGCATCAAGAATGTTTCAGATATGATAAACGAAAGGATTTGCCACAACAATATTCAGACATCTCACCTAGGTAGATATATGGTTTAATGTGAGAAAGAGCATATGTACCTTAAAGGCATCACTGCCCCACCTCTCACACAACTTCACCCATACAACAGGGTCCACCAAACTAGTCCCATTAGCCAACGCTTCTTCGTGGCTTCCATATGATTGATAAATCGCGTGCAAGTCATGATGGAAGGCATTGAAGCGCTTACGTAGAGCCTTTGTCACCGTCAAATGGTGGTTTTCGCGATCCCAGTCCAACACAAAGTCACTCTACAATTACGTCTCATCCCGTCATTTGGGTGACGATTATTAGACATAAACCACCAACAAAAATTATTGACTAAGACTAACCAATGACTTACCCGAACACGCTCGATTAGCTCCTCCTTCATGGCTTGTGGAACATCCGACCAACTCTTGTGACTCATGTCGCAATATTGTTTAACAATCCACGATACTCGTGTTGTGAACATGGAGGCGTGTTCACAACATGGGGCAGTCTCGCCATCATTTATCTTCAACTGTACTTTCCCATTCTTCCACAGCTTCTCAAATAAAATGGATTTAGCGGGCCCACGAGTTTGTTTCCTCGTTTCTTGCGTTGCTACTGCCTCGGTGGGGGCGTTCGCACCTGTAATTGAAGGTTCGCTACATTAGTGTTCCTAAGTGTAAGCTGAGGAATATTCATACTTAATAACACATAAATAGGTTAGTGCTCTTAAACTATGTATTTGAGATACATGTACCAGTTCCTTCTCTAGACGGTGAAGGTCCCCGTGCTGGTGAAGGCTCTCGAACAGGTTCTGTGGGGGGAATTGGATTGGCGCATCGCGGTGGACTTAGGGGCTGTGTGGAGTCACCATAGGAGGATTGTAAAAAAGGTTCTCGAATAGGTTCTGAGGGGGGAATTGGATTGGCGCATGGCGGTGGACTTGGGGGCTGTGTGGAGTCACCAAAGGAGGATTGATTACACTCCTCCGAGCTATGATATGAAGCAATTTTTGCCCCACGTGGTCGCTTGTGGCGAGCTGAGTACAGAACATAGTGCCTTGCACGATTGCCACGAAGCCTTCCTCCCCCTCTAGAACGTGGTCCCAATCGGTCGCCTGCACGGGTTGAAACTAATCACATTGTAATAATGGAAGAGTCCATCTCATATGATATTCTCAATGTCATAGACAGGTTTGCTAAAAATATCATTTATCAATACCTTGATGATTGATTGAGCTCCTCATGCCTCCAAACTGAAGATGGGAATGCGCTGACATGCCCACAAAATCAACCGCATACGAAAATGTTATGGCATGGTTTGAACATGACATGAAGCAAATAAGTATCACATCTTAGATAAACAGCTTGAGGTAGGAGGAAGCAAATCCTTCATGAAAAAATAAATAAATCAAAACATGATAATATTCAAACAGTAACTCATATTTAAGAGGTATCATGATACATACCAATTTCAAACAAGAGATCTAACGTGTCAAAGTTATATCAACAATAACATATGGGTTGTAATTATCAATCTGACACGGACTCATCCTCTATTGCCATGTCCTCCTCATCTGAAGATTCCTCCTCATCTGTTGATAGGCCCTCCTCATCTGAATATTCCCCCTCACCATACGCATCTCCAGAAGTAGAAGTTATCATGTAATCATTAATAAAGCCTGTTGGATCGAAATATTGACCATCCGGATCCATGACTTCTCGTGCATCAATATGGCTAGGTAGCATATCAGGCCTATTCAATGGAGCTGGCCCTAGATCTGTATCATCACACTGCACTGGTTCATAATAATCTGATGGCTCATCTTCTTGATCGGCACCATTCGTACCTAAATCACCATGAATATCTTCTAGAACCCTCGGCATTGACGGAATGTTGTATACATTCCTATTTGTATAGTTCTGCACAACACCCCATCTCCCTTTCTCCCTTAAATCTCTTATGTAGAAACATTGATCAGCCTGACTCGCCAACACGAATGGTTCATCCTTGTACCAAGTCCTATTCATGTTGACTCTAATCATATGGTCATCCACCCGCACCCCTCGTTTCCGATCACCAACGTCAAACCAATCACATTGAAATAGATACACCCGACGCCACTCCATGTAGCGTAACTCTAGGATATTATTAATAACACCATAAAAGTCCACATAATTTGTGGCCTCGTCCCTAGTTACCAACACTCCAGAATTTTGTGTACGTCGGCGAAATTCACGTTGCTTTGTATGAAACCTCTTTCCATTTATTATGCAAGCAGCATATGATGCAACCCAACGGTCAGGCCCACAAGCTAATGCATACAGATCAGCAGACACATCAAATGGATGCGAGGACCGATGTTTCAGGATCTATAACAAAAATGGTTGACAAATTCCTCAACGTTTATTGCAGATCATTCCAAAGTATATCAATGAAACCTATAACATTTCAACGTAGAAATGGATGGAGAAGAACTTACACGTTGCTTGAACCAAGTTGGAAACTCAGTTTGATGCGTGCGATCGATGCAATTTGGTTGTTGCACCTTACATTTCTCATAGTGTTCCCTACATTTGGAGCACAAATTGCCTAGCAAAATATCCAAATTAGCTTGTATTGGGTTGATAACAAGTTAAGTTCGAATGAAAGTAGAGTTGTAAGTAATGTGTAAGATGCTTACTCTATATATGGTCCAATCTCCACACAATTATTAAGCACGTACCAGATGGCTGCCCTAAAGAGTTTATCTTCTAATTGCACATTAGAAGCTATACCCAAGGGACGAACTTTCTGGTTGAAAATTCTGAAACCATCTCCAGTTTCCTCTTCGTCAGCGTCAACATTGCGGTCTACTCAACTAAATCTCGTCTCAACGTCTTTGAGGTACATAGAGCAAAATGTCAAGCATTCGGTGTGAATGTATGCCTCGGCAATTGAACCTTCTGGACGGGCTTTATTCTTAACATACCACTTGAATTTGCCGAGATACCTCTCAAATGGGTACATCCACCTATATTGGACCGGACCCCCAAGTATGGCCTCACGGGGTAGATGGACATCTAGGTGGACCATGACATCAAAAAAAGAAGGAGGGAATATCATCTCCAATTTGCATAGAATGGTGACGATATCAATTTGGAGCTGGTGTAGGCGATTCACATCCACTGTTCGAGCGCACAACTCTTTGAAGAAAGTGCTGAGTTCAGTCAAGGCCAAAGCAATGTCACTTCTTAAATACCCGCCAACCACAATGGGGAGTAGTCTTTGAAGAAAAACATGACAGTCGTGGCTTTTCAACCCAGAAATTTTGCAATCACGTTGAGAAACACAGTTCGAGATATTGGAAGCGAACCCATCTGGAAATTTGATATCAGACAACCACTCACAAAATTTATTCTTTTCATCTCCTTGTAATGTGTACAGTGCATGTGGCATTGCTACACGATCACCTTCGCGCCTCAAATGTAATTTTTTCCTATAGTCCAAAATCTCCAGGTCACGCCTTGAATTGATATTATCCTTAGTTTTTCCTGGCATGTTCATTGAAGTGAATAAGATGTTATCGGCAATATTCTTCTCAATATGCATTATATCTAAATTATGCCGAAGTCGAAGTGTTGACCAATAAGGTAATGTGAAGAATATGCTACACTTTATCCAATTCAGCTCTTCAGGAGTGCGTTTTTTCTTCCTACGGGATTTCCCAAAATGAACATCCCCAAGCATCTGCAATTGAATTTGAATATCGTCTCCTCCTATATCCCTTGGCAGCATGCGATGATCTTCTCTACCGTTGAACAAACCTTTCCTCCTCCTCCATATGTGATTTGGCAGTAAGAAACGCCGATGTCCCATATAACAATGTTTTCGGCCATATTTCAACCAATTGGAGTCTGTCTCGGCATTGCAAGACGGACAAGAAATTTCCCCTTTGTTGACCAGCCAGAGAGATTCCCATAGGCAGGAAAGTCATTGATTGTCCACAATAAGCCAACATGCAACATAAACGTCTCTTTAGTTGACGCATCATATGTAGGTACCCCATGTTCCCAAAATTCAACCAATTCATCGAGCAACGGCTGTAAGTAAACATCAATCTCATTCCCTGGTGATTTTGGGCCAGGAATAATCAGAGATGTCATGAAGAATTGGTCTTTCATGCATAACCAAGGAGACAAGTTATACGGTACAAGGATCACTGGCCAAATGCTATGAGGTTTAGCCAGATTATTGAAGGGAGTGAAGCCATCACTTGCCAGACCAAGCCTAATATTGCGAGGATCCGCAGCGAACCAACTATCATGTTCATCGAATTTCTTCCAGCACTCAGAGTCGGCCGGATGTCTCATACTGGTATCTTCTATCGGCCGCTACTCTTTGTGCCATCTCATATCACTTGCTATCTTTGCAGACATAAAAAGACGTTGTAGTCTCGATTTCAACGGAAAATGGCGCAACACTTTTTGGGGTATCTCGCGTGCCCCGTGTATATTTGGCATCCACCTCGAAGCCTTACATACAGGGCATTCATTAAGAGCGGCATTCTCCTTCCAGAAGAGGATACAGTCGTTGGGGCATGCATGAATTTTGTGGTACTTGAAACCCAAACCACGCTCCAAAGACCTTGATTCCTCATATGATTGTGGCAAGAGTGCATCGGGAAAGGCAGACCGCAACAGATCAAGGAGCATGTCAAATGACTTAATTGACCATCCACCGATTGACTTGATGTGTAATAACTTGACAACGAATGATAGCTTTGAAAATTTTGTACACCCGTTGAAAAGAGGACGTCGGGCATCCTCCAGTAGCTGGTCAAAAGATGATGCTGGTGATTCTTCACGTATTGGTGGCCTATTTGGCACATGGTTGCTGTTTTGGGGCATATCAACAAAGGCGCCTGCCCGGATGTCATCCAACATATGCTGCATGTCATCGATATAATC
>QEOT01005231.1:30112-62251 GCA_003123785.1 Pterocarya stenoptera | reverse complement strand
CCATCCACCGATTGACTTGATGTGTAATAACTTGACAACGAATGATAGCTTTGAAAATTTTGTACACCCGTTGAAAAGAGGACGTCGGGCATCCTCCAGTAGCTGGTCAAAAGATGATGCTAGTGATTCTTCACGTATTGGTGGCCTATTTGGCACATGGTTGCTGTTTTGGGGCATATCAACAAAGGCGCCTGCCCGGATGTCATCCAACATATGCTGCATGTCATTGATATAATCATCGCCTTGGATGATATTGTCATCATTATCATCATCACTCCCGTACAATGTTGTATCCTCCTCCCCATGAAATATCTACTGGGTGTAATTTGGATTGATCCCCTTGATAAACAGATGGGTTTCCACCTCAAGTATAGGCAGCCACAGATTATTAAGGCATGTTCGACATGGACACCGAATGCGATCCCTTCCACTTGCATGGTTTTGTGCTTATGTGAGAAAATTCTTAACCCCTTCGGCGTATACAGGTGATACAAGTCTATCGAGCTCGTTCATCTAACTTTTGTCCATCTAAAAAAAGATATGATGGGACATAAAAACAAACAACATCACCCAAAACTGATAAATATAGACATACAAACGAACAACATTAACCAAATATACAAAAGCAACTCCAAAACAATATGTAGGTAAAATATCCATGATTATGTGTGATTATGTAATAATCATGAAAATGTATTTCCATCAATGTTTTGAGAATTCTTGGAATGAAAGAATGATTTGCAGCTATGTATGGGTATTCGTTACCTTCAATCCCCAAGTAAGTAAGTTTGAGCTCACCCCTGGCTGAAACTGGCTCACCAACAAGCCCGTCGGGTAAAAATCAACGCCTTCTAAATTTCCAGCACTCGACGTCTGCCCGACAATCTGCACCCAACATCCAAGTAAATTTCAGTTTAAACTCACCGAAAGAATATAACACAAACAAATATTTTAACAAAAAAATATAAAATGTAAGGGATTCAATTGTTATAGGAGCAATGGTTTTAATCACAATCTTACTACATAAACCAAGCTAGGGAAAATCAACTACAATATAAACCTCTCTCCATACTTATCACTAAGCCAAACTTTAAAACCCTTCATTTCAAACATGGTAAGTAAATTCATGAACAAGTATAAAATAGCATGCTTGATGTCTAATAAATGCTATTGAATTTTAATGCGTGTCTAGATATATGAAGAACGTGTGTTAAGAATTCACAAATGATAGGAATTTACTTAGAAATGGAAGATAAATGGTTAGTGTCATAATATTCTGTTATTTTCAAAAAAAAAAAAAAAAAAGATTGACAGCTTTTGAACTACTTGTTGGAACCAAATTAATTGAAGAGCTAAAGCATGGGAGAGATTTCAGGATTTTTGTCCCCTGTTTGAATACAGTTTTTCATACTAACAAAATATTAGTGGTTGAGTAAAAAATGAGGATGAAATGGACTGGTTGAAGCCCCAAAACAGAGTGCAGTGCATAGTTTGGTGCACTACCACGGACAGGGGCAAATTTAGAACTATTAGAATTTGGCTCTTAGACATTCTGCATAAAACCATAATAATAACATACATAAACCATTCATAATAGAGTTGAAGAAAGTCCAGAGGGAACATCATTTTTGTTGTGAAAGCATAGCACAAACAGCAAGAAGAGCTCTAGGCAAACTTGTTGTCAATTTCTGGCTTTTTTTGTTTTTTATAAGTGTAACCCAAGAAATTCTAATAGAACGTACTAGATTGAATTGGGTCATTGGCTGCTTGCTTAGGCTAGTAAGATATATATTCAGAAAACTATTCTCATAGTACATTCCCATGATCCACTAGTTTAACTCAATTTCATAAAGGCCGGTTATACACATTCAAAACTTAATTCCTTCAAACTCAATATTAAAAACAGAAGATCACGTTGTAAATATCCAAGGTACAGAAATAAAGTATAATATTCAATAAGCCTGCATTTCAAATGATAGCAACCAACTACCCCAAAATAGACCCACAACACAAATGCATAGAAAGAACCACTATTGTATAAAAAAAGGTCAGAACTTAATGCCTAAGATACCTAGCTAGGTATCTAGCTTCCTTAATTATCCTGGATCGAGCATGAAGTCTGTCGTGAGCAGATTCAAAGTAGCACATAACATCTAGCTGTAACTACGACATGAGCTATATTATAGATAAAGATAATTTCCTCTTATAGCTTGGAGTCCAATCTTGCTTGGGAAATTTTTTTTATATTCTTCTATTTATTCATCATTCAATGGCTTATCCTCCTAATATATAGACAAGTGAGACAATCTCATTATCCTCCTATAATGAGATGATCAAATTAGGATGATGAGTTGGATAACTACTAAAACTCAAATGACTGTGGAGATATATTTTAACTGGAAGTATTTGTATCAACAATGTGCTTTTTTACGTCCTTATATTTTAGGCTAATCGGTAGAAAGCTGTTTCTCCAGCAATGATCTCCAAAGCCCCCAGCTTATCACAGTTGAATCCCTTTGCCAATAGTGCAATCCGAATTTAGGTTCGACGAGGTGAGGGACTATCAAGATAAAGAAAGGGGGATCCCTTATAAGAAGAAAAAGAAGATCAAGAGTACTAATCAAAGCAAGCTGGGAAATTAAGAATCAACTTCTTCTACAACTTTGCCTAAATTGGGTCAGCATGTGTAATTATTTCTTTATGATCATCATCAGTTGCTATGAAATTCCAGATCCAACATGAGGCGTGTTTGGTGATCAGAACCAGACAATCATCACCATTTGATGGCATTAAATAAAAATTCTAATAATATCATGTACGTTGAAATAAGCAACTATATATATATATCCCTAAAGACAGAGATCGAAAATATTTAGTCATTAGACAACTTTAATCTACAAGATTTATTGATGTATATTGCATCCTTGAATTCTAATATCGATCGTGGATTTCAAGATATATTGATCAAGGAATAATTTATAAATGAGCTAGCTAGGGTACGTAGTATTAAATTAAGATCATATGAAGTATATATCTTTGATACTTTCAAATTTATAAATCCCTGAAATCCTAATTGGTATATATAAGCACTAGAAGACATAGTTAAGTAAATGATCAGGTATGCGGCCCCAATGGTGGAATTGGGACGATATGTTATTATAAGTGCAGCAAAATTAATATTAAGCTCACACTCAATATTAAGATTTTTGCCATGTCAATCATATAAGAGTGTAGTTTAGCACAATTTACTCTTGAAAACTAACCCAGTAAATTCAAAACTGTGATATTGGCCTTGAGAAGATCAATACTCCCTCTCTCTGATCTCTCTCTCTCATGCACACACACGAAGAAACATATATACCAGTTAAACAGTTTGTTATTTGTGCAATGCTTAAAAAATTCTTTTTTGGATATTAAATTTTCCCTAGTTTTACTTTTCTGTCACACGCATACACAAAGGAACGAAGAAGCTGCTAGTTTTAACATTTTTCATTGTTCTCCTAGAACGGACACACACACACACAAACACATATATATATGTACTAGTACAAATGTTATTATGTATGGCTTTCCTCAGTTAAAACAGATGTGTATATATAAATATTAATCCTTCACCCAATAATCAAATTTCTTGGATATAGGAGCAGGAACTAATGTTAATTCGTAAATAAGTACTTAGGTGTACTTATCTAGGCTTAAAATCAATCTTTCCACCGGCTTAAAAACAACTAACTAATGCTTGCTAGTTAGTTGCTTCTCCTTAATGCAGAAGATGTACGCAAGGGGATCGAGTTGTTAATGTTCACATAATCATGTATATATCTTCTTCTTTTTAATACTTTGTGCCTTCAAAACTAGATTTGCATACTTGTCAAACTAACTTTTGTAGAATTCTTCATTGGGTTAGTCATGAAATGCTTGAGAAGTTTGCTTATGATGAATTATATAATTACCCTTGAAGCTTGAAGTTAATACTGTACTAGACTACTGATATGTTAGCTCAATCTTCTATGTTATTTTCTGCTCTTGATCATGATACATGCAATCTAGGTAACGAGTACGTACACAAAAAAATGAGTCTAAATTATTAACATGCACGAGGTTAGTATATATAAGATATATATATATATATAGATTGGACAGACCAAGTTCTTGGCATGATCAAGAATATTTAGTTAAATTCAAAGGGAAACTTGTGCGTTTCTATGTTTATTATACACACATACAAATGTGAATTCTAATTCCTACAATATATGTAGGCTTAGTAAAAACTTTTAGGAGATGTTCCGACAGGAGGCTTCCTAGCTAGTTCAACTGATCACTGCAACAGTTCTACCTTTTTTATGGATGGAACTTTTCATCCATAAAAGTTCCATCCACAAAAAGTCATTTCTGTTGTAGTGAATATAGCATATCATGAATACTGTTTGAAATGTAGCTACACACATGAATTTCAATAAGAATACCTTTACGAATATCTTCAAGGTTTATATATTTAGGGCCTATATGGTTCATCTAGAGAGATAGAGAGAGAGGGGGAGAGAGATAGACGAACATGACATAGCAGTTCACATATATATATAGTAGTAACAGGTTCCGAGAAAAGGCTTTATTAGCTGGATACTTAGAGAATAACCAAAAAAGTTTCAAACATGCTTGGACAAGAAATGTAAAGAAAGATGCTTATGAATCCAATTATATCTACCAATGAATATATCATGAATTGATTAACACAAAAAAACCTTGTAAAGAAAATGAATTTAAAGAGAACAAAAGAAAAAAGATTATGAAGGATGACCAGCTGGCTAGATTTGTGTTGCCTGCACTACTAAATGTGATATAACTACAATAAAAAGCTTTAAATTAATATCCTCAAAGCTAATAATATATATTGATAGCTACATTTATGGTGCACAACTAATGGATTGTGCATAAGAATCCTAGCTTGTCCATCATTAAATTGCAGGTAGTCTTGATCATAAGAAATTGATTGTTTTCGATCTGGCTTATATATTTATACAATTCGATCCCGAAATGATGCATGCAGCTGCTAACTCATTGGGTCCACTTGCTGGCAAAATTCTCTCTATATTCACTGGTATTGTTGTAGAATTCAATGTGGCTGGAAATTTGAATCAACGAGTCAGTAAATAACATTCTAATACTTTAGTAATGACAGGGAAAGGACTCCAATCTTCAGGGAAAGATCTTGGACTCGGATGTCACTACTGCAATTGAAAAGTGTGAATCAGAGCTGGCTAAAGAGGGTTAATTGTGCTGCCTATGATGGTGATTCTAATCGGCGAAAACCTCATAAATGTATGTAGGAGCCAATCCCAATTAGACAGATTATGATGGAAGCTCAACTTTGGTATTGATTTGAGAAGGCGAAGTTGCATTTTAAATTTTCTTATAGAATAAGGGCTTGAAGAAGAAAATCTTTTGCTTTTTTTCCTGTGCATGCAATCAAGTGTAGTACTATATATATATAGAGTATATACAAAGACATCACCTACCTTATCCTCATTAAAAAATATCTTTCACCTATCCTCCTCCAAAGTATCAACTTCTCACCAATACACAAATACACCCAAAACAAACAAAGTAAAAAGAAAGCATGAGAATAATAAGGTGCAACATGTACAAATCAGAGGCTTTAATGGCATGAAGGTACAAAACAACTAGGATCAGAGTTGCTGACAGTCAATGATATGGGCTAATTGTGCTACAAGATAACATACATATATGCATTATGCATGCATGCTGGTCACTGCAAATTGACTCCATGATGATGACCATGCAGGGCTATCCAATATCATGCATGCATGCATCCCTCTCCTGCAACTTAAAGGTTTTGGTGTGTTTTAAGAAAAAATGTTGTTATGTTTCAATTGAAAAAAGAAAGAACTAGCTAGCTAATAAGTCAAAAGCATAAATAAGTTTATATCGATCTGAATAACAGTTCAGCTGAATATTTTATTTTTGTGATAAATTTGAGGTGGGTTTATTAACTAAATTAGACACACGATTGAATCGAACTACCTACTGTGGCTTGGCAAGCTAGGCTCATTAAAACTACCCCTGCTAAATGACCATATGCAGGTAGGTGTCTCGATCATAAATATTATGGCCAATCAACCTTATATATTGAAAAATCCAAAAGTTTATTTTTTTGCAAGTTGTTAGTAGTTGTTTTCTAGTCAATTTAAATTAAAGCCTCAAAAGTTATTAATCGTCTGAAAGACATTAATGAGTGGAGAGCATCTCAGATGTGAATTTCCTCTTTCCTCGGTCTCTCAATTTCTTTGTTTGTTTTCCATCAAGTATGTATGAACTTTAGGGGCAGTACCATCCATTTCTATATAAAATTTTTCTACAAAAATGGATCGCAACAAAGCAAACCATTAATAAGGCCAACATTTTAAAACATATGGATTGTTTCCCCGGAATCAAAGGCAAGTACTTTCAAATGGGAATGTTATAACATGCAGCTATGACCCATTTGCTTGTTAAAAAGAGGGGGAAAATGAAGCTATCATTCCTAAATTCAACTGCACTGACACATTGCACCATGTTGGGTTACATAGTAAAAGGCCTCTTTAAGGAAAAAAAAGGGAAAAACAAAAACAAAACAATAAACCAGAGACTTCCCAACAAACCATTTGATCCCAAAACTATATTAAAGTTGGGGAAAAATGTTGTAACAAACCTGAGTTTGTTACAACATGGCATAAACCATAGACTTAAAAGAAAATGAAAGTAGACCCATTGACAAAGTATACTAGTGTTTATTGAGAAATTATAACGAATGCTAGCAAGGTTACAACTTGGCATAAAATAAATATTTTATCATAAGATGAAAGTATACTAGTGCACAAAGTATGCTAGTGTTGGGGAAAAATTCACCCGAAACCTGATTTTGGTTACAACTTGGCACAAAATAGCAATTCGGAAGAAAGTGAAAGAGAAAGTAACCTCCCAACAAGTTAACATGAATTTGTTAACTACTTCCGCCAACACAACTTGAGTAAACTGAAAAAGTTAAGCATACATCACCGCTTTTTCTTAACAGAAAATGTTAAGAAAACTTTAAGGTTTGTGTTGACCCAAATGTTGGAGCAAATGGAAAAAGAACCAAAAAAGAAAAAAGGCCGAGGTTCTTACCAATCAACAATCGTCGCAACCGAGTGAAGGAAAGGACGGGGAAGTGGCGATACCCAAAAACCCTTTGCCACAAGGATAGGGGTCATGCTGCAACAATTAACTAGAGGATTAGGAAAACAAAAAAATGGGAGATTTTGTGGAATAGATCGCAGAAGACCAGGGAAATCATTCAGACTAGTCTTTACCTTGCTATGAGGAAATGAACAAAATTCCTTGCGTGGGCTCCTAATGGGTGGACATACACACGAACAGCATCATCCAAAACACACATATTTAGACATACAAAGGACATAATCACCCAAAACACAAAACCAACTCGAAGATAATATGGTAGGAGCAAATATGCATGATTATGTGTGATTAATTAATAATGATCCAAATTTATTTCCATCAATGTTCCTCCCTTCTTGGAATGAAAAAAGGATTTGCAGCCCACGTATGGGTATTAGTTACCTTCAATCCCCAAGTAACTAAGTTTCAGCTCACCACTAGCTGAAATGGCTCACCAACNTTAACTAAGTTTCAGCTCACCACTAGCTGAAATGGCTCACCAATAAGCCCGCCGGGCCTACAATCTGCACATGACATCCAAGTAAACCTCTGCTTAAATTCAATACCAGAATATAACACAAACAAATATATTTGTCACAAAAAAATAACAAATTTAAANTGTGTTATATTTAATACCAGAATATAACACAAACAAATATATTTGTCACAAAAAAATAACAAATTTAAAGAAACCATTGTTATAGGAGCAATGGTTTTAATCACAATCATAACTACATAAACCAAGCTAGGGAAAATCAACTACAATCCACTTTCCTTACCTCCTCTTCACTTAGGGTAAATCAACCACAACACAAACGCAACATAGAGATATTCTTTCCATACTTAGCACTAGGCCAAACATTCTTCCTCATCCATCTCAAGCATTCAAACCATTTACACCATGAACATGACTAAAAGCATGCTTGCTGTCCAATAAAGGCCATTGAGTTTTTTCTACATGAAAGATATATTAAGATCGTGGGTTATGAATGTACAGATGATAGGAATTACTTAGAAATGGAAGAAAACAAGAGGGTATCCATGATTTCACAACTTTCACCAAGTTAAAATTTTATGTTGAATGGTTTTATGAAAAACTTATTGGAAAATATCATTAAATTAAGAGCTAAAGCTCACAAGGTGGCTAGTTTTTATCCCATGTTTTCAATAGTTTTTCATACAATTAAATGGACTGGTTGTGCAAAATATTCCAAGAAAAATGGGGATGATACTCTATATTAATGAAATAGACAATATTTAATGATGTATTTGCTTGGTCAGAAATTATTTCAACAAGTAATAAACCCTATGATTATTGAATGCACATGTGTTACCCTGTGTCAAAAGAGGGCCATCTCTATACTCATGATCAAGAATGTAAGATGAAGCTGGGGGTGGGGGTGGGATCAGTTATTGTGCTTTAAAATTAGGGAAGAGAACTTGCATGTTGGTCCTCTACTGTTAATGTAAGTATTGAATAATTTAACATCGAACAGGACAAATCCTTTAACACATATGAATTCAACCTATTTTTTTCACATTTGAACATGGAGATTAGATTTGAGACTAAAACATGTGTATGCCACCTATTGGGTGGATGTTAATGTTTGTCTAGTTTTTCCCCAAAACGACATGTCTCAGAAATTAAAATGGGCCCCTTTTCACTCTAGTGGATCTTGTCTTTCCTAGACAAAGTTCAAATTGAAAAGATAGTCGGCCTACTCCACTCTCCATCCCTGCTTTTATTTTTGGTACTGCGGACTGACTGTAGTAAGCTTTTTTACTTATTTTCATGTTAAAAATCTCCTATGTACAAAGAGGAGAAGAAGAAGCAAACAGTTATTGAATGCGTCTATCAAGAAAAATTCTATCCATATGCTAAAAAAAGGCTGGGATTTCATGAAAAATATAGCACCAAGAAAAACACCCAAACAATCCAAATTTGCAGCCCTCCCTAAGATGATGTTGTGAAACAAATTCCCCAAAAAACAAAATGCTGGTTTCTACGCACTAGAGGGCTTATTAATTATGTGGCTTGCATGTACTAATCTCATGGGTCCACCAACAATAAAGTGATAAACAACGAATGAGTATAATATCAAGCAATGCCATGCATGTATATTACAGCATTCTATTTCAGCTGTGGAAAGCAAAGCTAAAGCACCCACTCTCTCTCTTTCACATATATATATGATGGTGAATTAAGTAACAACGAGTAAAACAAATTATCCTTTTATAGAGAGAGAAATCCCAGATAATACCCAGATGAAGAATTAAGTATTCATTTTACCAAAACATCTCGTACTAAGGGAAACAAAAGATCACTATCATCTTTTTCCTGTTTTCAATTGTAATATCTGTGCTGATATGTGAAGGTTACCATCAAATTATTTCCGTGAGCGGAAATTTTAACTATGGAAAAGATTAATTAATGATCAGTATAATAACCCTAATGGTTAATTTCGTACGTTGATTTGTTGGTAGGGAAGGAAAAAACACAAGACATTGTTATTGATAGAAGATGACAAAGACTTTTCAAAACATCTTTACTAATGAATCGCTAGAACATTCAACAAGAAGGTCCATCTTCCACTTGGTTGATCACTAGAATGATTCAAATCAGAAGTTATTAATTTAATAAAAATGGTTTATTAAATTTAAAAGAATCTTTGTGATCTCTCATACAGCTTAAGAATTTGATGGTAACATGATCTATCTAAGGTTTCAGCAGATCACTTTGAGTTAATTTGTTGTTTTTGTTTGTTTTGTCTTAAAATGAGTGACAGAAAGGAAAGAGAGGAGCTTAAGGAATAATCATGAAAAAGAAATAGAGAGCGAGGGTATATAATTAATGTAGTTTTCGTTAGGTTTTTATGTCTTAACAGAAAATGGCCCAAAGGAATCAAAACTTTCTGAGTTTTTCTTGCAACGCGCAGAGATGTGAAGGAAGTTGGACCACTCAAGCTCCACCAAATGTACTCGAGATAATACAGGTTTATAATCCAAATAAGAAGTATAGACATGTATATATCTATACAGCCAGACAAATTGGGGTGGATTGTGATATATATGCATAAAAGGGTCAAGACATCAAACATGTTAATGCATCAAGTAAGGCTATTATCTTTGTATCCTTTCTTTCCCGATATATGACAGCTAACAAGTTGGGTTTAATTCACACCAAAGAAACATTACTGCCTTTTGGCTTGGCATGCATGAAATAAGCCAAAAGAAACTATGAAAAAAAGCATTAAAAAAGCGAGTACATTAGATTGGCCAGGTTCAATTTACATCAGTTGCAGCAATGTCCACATACATGAATTTCTGCTTTATCTTTTATGTGTAACTGCTATAACTGATTGCTGCCCATTTTCTTCCTTTCATGAAAAGTTACATGATACAAGCTAATCTGGGTAGCTTGTGAAGCATATTGAAGTCTTCAGTTGGACGTGGAGAAATAAATTGTACCACTTAAAGATGATAAGCATTATGCTTTTGTTGATGAAAAGCTTGAAATAGAACTGTGAATTATATAATGGGGGATAGGTTGAAATATTATAGTTATACATAAATATTTAGTATACACATATAGATAGTAAATATATAGTGATATTAGAGGACGGCAAAAATTGGGATAAAAATTAACTATATGATTCTTTCAAACAAAAGAGAACCTAAACTTCAGCAAGATGAAAGTAGTGTATTGTATAATCCATACATTAAATATTCGATTGCCATACAATTATAGGACTGAATTAGTCACAGAAATTGGACCTAAAATGAATACAAAAATCATCTCATATATTCATTTTAGGTCCATGTATATACATACTAAGACAATCAAAAGTTCTTGGATGAAAACGGCACCCAGCGCTATTATTTATGATGACATGTAGCCAAGTTAATTTGATCAGTACTGCTTTATATACCAGCAATGTGAATGCAACTAAAGCTAGCAAAACAAAAAATACAAGATCAACTTGATGAGCTAGCATATGTTTAAGATATTCATTGATGGAGAATCTAGGCAAATATTGATGTATTATTCATCTTTCTACTAGCTGTAAAATACTAAGGATTTTTAATTTACATTCAATACTATGATTTTAGTTTTTGCTTTTAATTTAAGTATAAAAAGCTAATAAAAAATGTTAGGCACTTCAAATATTACACCTAGCTTAATCAATCATAATTATCGAGACAAATATAATTACCTTCCACAGGTAAAATTTCTTATTCTACACATGTCAAAGCTGGGGTACCAAATGAGGAAGCTTAGAGGACACATAGGAGGGTTAGAATGAGAGCTAGGAAATAAGTGTCATCTATAGAATAGGGTTTTATTTGAGATTTTCAAGACCAAGACCAGTATTAGCTATTTTGATGGATTTGGTGAGCTTTCAAAAAAATCTGAACTCAATTTCATATATATAGAAGTTTTTAGTTTATTTGTTTATATTAAAATGTTTTTGTGACCTCAATAGGTTCATCCCCAATATTATGAAACATGGCTAGGGCAGATTACCTTGGATGGACAGAATCTAAAATCAGATTACGTCACACCTCAATGACAATAACATTGTCATTGAGCTTTTAATTAGTACTGAAAAAATAAATAAGGTGTTCTAAGGATACTTGCACGATTGCTGTGTGGAAATTGAGAATCAATATAGGTAAGAACTCAAAATATATCAATATGTATTTCTTATTCCAAAAATAGTCTAGGATAATTTCGAAATAAAGGTTATACATGCCATGTACCATGAACATTGTAAGTCTATTGTTTCTGATGCATTAAAGAATTTGCAAATGGAGTTTTTTAGAAGAAGTTATGGCAAGTTTACAATAGGCCAGGTGCCTGAGATAATATAGCATGAAGTTTTTAAAGTTGATCTCTTGCTTTCAATTATGATATCTAGTGTTTGGCAACAGTATATATTTTTTCATTTTTTTAAGTGTCCAATATAGTTAGGAAAAGTTTTATTACATTTTTCTAGTCAAGGGTGCATGCATTACGTATCATGTCTTTTTCATGAAAGCATTTAAGTTGTAATTAGGCCTAAATGCTCGGAGAGTTATTCCAAATTAACCTAGTTAGAGAAATAATCGTGAGTGGAAAAGCATACATTGACAACTTGGATTAAAATGAGCCTCTGGCTTATTTTGTATTACAAGATAGCGATGCTTTTTGTAATAACTCTTATCACTTAATAGAGTTATGATACGTACATGCGTGGGTTTTAACATTGCTTTGTATCCCTTGTTGAACTGATTAGTGGAGATATTTTGTATCTCATACTTGCAAAAAAAAAAAAAACAGCATTTCCTGTCTCATTGTTGTGCTGCCTATGATGGTGAGCCTATGATAACCAAAATCAGTAATTAAGTGTGTGCTTCATGTGTTACGTACCTCCTTTTCTATCCCAAAGAAAGAAAGAAAGAAACCTAGTATCTGACGGGATAACTTTAATTAACTGTTATATATATATATTATATATATATTGTCAGAAAAGAAGTGATTGTAGTTTTTTGACAAATTTGTTCTAGAGAATACTGCATTAAGAGCACCCTGATCTTTATGATTCCGGTGATACACACATTGATTTTTCCTTCAATGTGGGTGACAGATCGATGCAGCTTAATTTTAGTACAGTGGAATGTGCATGAGTTTAACAAGACACAAAGATTTTCCTGTGTAGTTGAGCTATATGCCTATTCTTATTAATTTAATTATCCTTTACTTATGCCAAAAAATTAGAGCAGGTTTTTTACTATAGTGATGACTGGGATAGATATTGGAAAAACGCAATATTACTATTAATGGAAGAACAGAACAGTTAGGAAAGGCAGTGGTATGTCCAGAGCAATTGAATCATGTGTTGGAGACAAATTAGAGAAGTTTTTCCTGAGGTGATGATCATGTTGTGCATGGTTGATATATATAGGAAAATTAAGCACTAGTACTATTAATTGAAGCAAAAAACAGTTTGATCAGAATCAATCAAGCATCACTAATAGGAAAAGGCACCACTAACTATGAGGGAGATGAAGCTTGTATATATATATATATATGTATGTTCTAGTCCTTGTATCTATGGCCCCTACCCGGATTGCTAGGGCATTATTTGTACTTTACAAGGAGCTTTTGCCTATTCTTTTATTAATATACTAAACCTTATCAATTACATCAAAAAAAAAATATGTATGTTCTAGGATATATCCCTGATACATTTAATTTAGGTTCAACAGTTTGCATGTACATTAACATGAACATTTTAGGTCCATTTATATACGTAATAAAACACTTACAAAGTTCTTGGATGAATACGGCACCCTAGCAATGTTAATGCAACTAAAGCTAGCAAAACCTCAAAAGACAAGATCAACATTTTAGGTCCATATAATGTATTTTGGTAATTTGTACTAGCTGTAAATTCCCAAATTACATAGCAAACAAAATGATACAAGACCCTAAACTAATAAAAACCTAGAGCATATAAGAGATCAATTATGAACTGGGTGGGAAGTATGCTCATAGAAATATATATAAATCAATTATATTTTATCAGCCACTAGGTACAAACAAAGGGTCGAGCATCGGACAAAGCAAGCTGGACCAACAAATGCAGATATACATTGCAAAATTGGCGCAAAAAAGGGATATGTTTTACAACTGCACAAGTAGAAATCAGTCTACAAACAAAAAGCTTTTAATTTTGTAAATAAACGAGTGAATGCCAAACAGTATTAAAAAATCCACTCTGAGTTGCAGCGATACCTGTGGTGACGAAAGGACCGACGCTTCTTCACAACTGGAACTCGACCAACCTCAGTTGGAAGCAACTGACCCAAATTCCACATATTGAAAGCTCGGAATCGCACGGCACAGATTAATGTTCCTTCCATTCCATCTCGACCGTAGCTTCTGCGGGAGGGAAATGTGCTAAAGTAGAAACCTTTGGGTGGTTGCAATGAAATGGGGATGAAATCGTTCGGGGGACGTGGATGGAGTAGCACCTAGATGGAAACCCAGATGGATCGTTCGGCTTGATCTCTCGAAAACCCAGATGGAGAACGAATGGGGACGAACAGAGAGAGGTGGAGACGGAAAGGGACAAATCGCACGGGTGGTTGCACGAAAATGGAGATGAAATCGAAGGAGGGCGTGGGTGGAGTAGCAGCTGATCTCTCAGAGAGGTTAAAGGCGAAGGAACGGGAAAAAACAGAGAGAAGTGGAGAGGAAAGGAATCGGGGGGGAAAAAGAAAATATCTGAGCGAGTTTGGCACCGTTTCATTAACTGATCTATTGCAGCGATTTTAAAACGCTGCAAAAGGTAATTTATATTTCCCGGCCATATATTTCGCCTCTACAATCCGAAATGTCGCCGCAACAAGTATTTGTAGCATTAAGGACCCAATTGCAGCGATTTTTAATCGCTGCAAAAATGTCAATACTTTACCGGCGATTATTTTCGCTGCAAAAGACAAAAAATCGCTGCAAAAGAAAACCCCAATTACATTATATCTTGAACTAACCGGCGAGCTTAAAATCGCTGCTAAAATGGACCTTTCGCGGCGATTTCTATTGCAACGATTTTAAAATTGCTGGAAAAGGGCGGATTTCTTGTAGTGACTCTATATCTGAAGGCAATAAAAGTATGTTATGGTTATAGAAAGCAAAATCTACACTTAGAAGGGCTATCAACATTGTGAAATCTCAAATGATACAATAGAGAAGAAGAAACTTGTGCCTCTAGTAGGAGACAGGAAATCGTGATTGCTCTGCAATCTGCATGAGTCACCACAATCAGTCTGGTACTGGTTGTGGTCCTCCTTACAAAAAGGAGGCCCACTTTGACTCTATGAATCGAGCATGTATGCGCACGACCATATATAGTAGATAAAAGAAACTATTTCTCTTGCTTTTTTCCATCAATTTCTTGTGCTTATTTTTCCTTTCTATGGTTAATCTCTAATCGCTTTATGCTTCATCTTCCTCCCTATGCTTACTCTTCATCTTCATGTTTAAACACATTACTTTGTTATTAAGTTCGTTTATCTATAGTTGTTATTTACGAGTTCCCAAGAGTATTGCTATAGCTCTATTACTTAATTAATTATTATGAGACCAAGACTTTTGTTATAGATCCGTGTCTGTGTTTGTGACTACATGTTTTCAAAAGGTTTTTTGCTTCCATTATGAGTATACATATATTTCATTTACATATAATTTTGATATACATTAGAAATCGATGAATATTTCAATAGGATAATTCCTAAAGAAAGAAAGAAAGAAATATGATTGGTTAAAACAATGCACAAATTTTGGAAGGTAGGCGAAGATTGTCTAAATGGTACAATACTCTTGACGTCTGGTTACTCAAAGTATAAATGAAAGGCAACAACTAGTTGGAGAAAATTTGTTGATTGATTTTTGTTTATGTAAAATCATTAGATTAGAAACCTTGAATCTAGTTTAAAATCAGAGAAATGTTATACGTGATGCAAAATTCTTTGATCATACAATATTTACCACTATATTTGTTTATATTATGTCCTTAGGAACTTGGCATCTTTAAATGCAAGTTTTCTTCTATGGCATATTGATCATGGGCAAATCATGCCCGTGATCTGCTTCTTCTCTTTCATTAGGGTTTCATCCACATCCATATATATAGATAACATAAACCTAGATCACACGTAGGCGACAGTTTCCTCCCACCACCATGACCCACATCCTCTTTTCTTTCAACAAACTCTTCCTCCTTATTACTCCGTATCCCACTCCCTCACGGCAGTTCTTCCCCCCTTTTCACACATCACTCCACCACATCTGTAACGCCCCGATCCCGTACGGGTCAGAGAGTTACTTTATTTCCTTTAAAATCATATATCATAGTACCAATATAGACTCCAAAATCTTAATGCCATATAAAAATTATTGTTTCAAACCAATTACCTCAATATAATCAACCTCCCAAAATACCAAGTCATCAGAACACAACAAAATTACTTAATAAAAATTCCTCAAAACTCATATAAACCTTCTATGCTTAAAGCATCTCACTCATGCTCCATAATCTTGATCCTCAGTTGAAATATTCAAATCATCTGAAAAATATTATGGAAATGAGGGCTGAGTTATCAACAATTCAGTAAGTAAAGAACATATACTAGTATGTAAACATGAGCGTTTTCACAGAGTTCATAAAGCAGAACAAAACATTTCAGTTTCAAAAATGCAGATCCAAAAACATGTTATCAGAGTAACAGTTCAAAATTATCATATTCAAAAAATGTCCCTTAGCATAACATGACTGAACATTGTCATCTTATCATATTATATCATATCATATCAAAGCATCATATCATAACAGAGACCATGTTTAACCCCTATGGTAGGGTTGTGCATTCTGTGGAAAGTTAAGCAGAACATAAATCACCATGATACCAAAGTGATTGCACTCAGAACAGAGACCACTCTTATATCCCGTGGCTAGGCCAGAGCTCACTATTATCTCTAGTGACAGAGCCATATATCAGAGCAACATAGAATCGAAATCACCATATCAAAACTAGAATCAGAGCCAAAACAGAATCAGAAAGTCATGCCAAAAGTTTTTCAGATGCCACATCATATCAAAACAGAGTACTAAAATAAATTCAGATCATTTCAAATATTCAAAAACAGATTCTGAACATCTTCGCATCATATGCACAAATTTTCATAAATTTCATATTCGATGTTTCTGCATAGTTCAGAAAATAGAATGCACAAAATAAGTTTATGTCTACGCCAGTCATGACAGAAAATACTTTCTCTTATACAAATTTTATGCATATGCAGAACACATATTTGAGGTTGTTTTCGAATTTCTTTTCAACAGAAACATGCATATTTTCAAAATCAATATCATTTCATTTCTTTTATGCAAAGTCTAGCATATGAATCCCGCTTACCTGAACTTTTTTAGTTTCTCTGAATTTTCTTACAATAGTGCTATCGGAAAATCAATCATCACCTATAAAATAGTCACACATAACTTTCGTGAATTTTCTTACAACTGTTCCTCATTTTATTTTTGAATCAACCTTCACCATTTTGCTTGGTTTTAGATTCTGGGTGTGAAGTTGGCGATCGAAGGTATGAACCTATTTGATTGGAAGTTTTACACAGGATTTGAAGGGAACATGGCGAGAAGTCAAGGTCGTCGGTTACACATAACGATGAAAATTCTGGAACGTACACAATAATTTATTAGGAATTGGCAGATTATATATATGAGAATTTAGGTTGCCACGAATTTATTATGTTGGAACATTTTCAGGATAATGGACAAGAAGCTAACATGGATAATAAGAAAATGTTTTTTTTTTATTTATCTTTGATTTAATAGATAAATTTTAAAATGTGTATCTTAAATTCAAATGCACGAGAACGTCATTATTCATTCTATTTTATATGTGTTGAGGGTCTGCGGAGTTATTAATAGGACCATTATTAGATTAGAAATTATTTAATATGTTACAAACTGACTGTATTTTTTATGGCTCTAATTAATTTTAGTAGGAGTTACTCCATAATTGTTTATCATCATATTTTCACGGGGGGAACATGCCAAAGTAGGGGAGGGAGGATTTAGGAGCATCTTTAGGGTCCCGCAAATTTATTCGATGATCAGAAATTGACTTCATTTTTAGGCGGATGCCTAACAAAGAGCTGATAACATGACAATATCTTTTATGGCTTTGATTTCATCTCTGATCAAGTGTCCATGATCGATCCCTGCTATTTTCGCGTGGGTACTTTAAAGGGACGTTCTTGTACCTATTATTCCACGTCTAGCCATTTTTATTTTTATGAATCTATTATATATCCAACTACTCGTGCATCAAAAATTGATAATTTTTTTAAATTCTTTTACACTATTATTGCAAACTATAATAAATTATTTGAATTTCTCGATCGATTAGTAATTTTAATAAATTTGGTATTGAGAAATGAATTTCAAACTTTAAAAATTCCTATTTGTCTTTTAATAGATGTTAGTTAAATTAGTTTTTCTAAATGTTGCGCTATTTTCTGTTTTTTATAATTATTTGCAAATCTGTGTCTACTATTGAAGATGGCATAACCAATTAGCAATATGTTGATCAGATTGATCTTACTTGGTGATCCCGAATAAGGATTATTTTCTTGCGATGCTTAAAATATTCGAGCCGTGTGTCTTCCGAGTTGGATTTGCTTGGTGATCCCGAGTAAGGATTAAATTCTTGCACTACTCGGTATTACCGACTAGTGTGTCCGTCAGACCAGACTTGTTTAGTTATACCAATAAATGATCATTTTCTTGCGATTCTTGGAATCACTAAGCAATGTGTTGGTCAAACTGGTCTCGCTTGGTGATCCTTAGTAATGGTTATTTCCTTACGATAGCTAAAATTTCTAACCAGTGTGTCTGTCAAACTGGACTTGCTTGATGATCTTGAGCAAGGTTTATTTTCTTGTGATGCTTGAAATTTTTGAGCAATGTGTCAGTCGGGTTGGCCTTGCTCGGCGATCCCAAGCAAGGGCTAAATTTTTACTCAATGTGTTGTTCGGACTATGCAAGGCATGTATGTCCAAGTGAAAGTGTTGCTACATTTTTAATATGGGAAAATATAATCTTCAAAATGCATGTCAATTAGAACTAATCATTAAGACTGAGAATCATCGAGGAAAAATAATAACTCTTAATATGATAATGAACTAAACAATGTGAAAAATATTTTAGAGTTTGTTAAATCTGAAAGAGAATTATTAAATCGGTAGTAGGAAATGTAGCAAACCTACTATGTATGTGTGTGTGTGAATCAAAACATGGTTTCTTAACTAGTTAAGTCATGAGACATTAGCTGACGTGGAGGGTGATTTTTTCCTCTGCTAGGGTTACTTTCATTTTTCTTTTTCGTGGGGGCGTGGTCACGCCTCATGGTCTTGCCGTGCAACCCTCTGGTGGCTGCCGGAGGGGTGGGTGAGACTGGTGTCTGGGAGAGGGGGCAGGATTGGTGTTGATGGTG
The DNA here is from genome assembly GCA_003123785.1 of Pterocarya stenoptera. Lineage (NCBI taxonomy): Eukaryota > Viridiplantae > Streptophyta > Magnoliopsida > Fagales > Juglandaceae > Pterocarya > Pterocarya stenoptera. The sequence continues at coordinate 42,976 of QEOT01005231.1, read as the reverse complement.
TTGGAGGAGGGGTAGGAGTGGCCTCTGCAGGGGGTAATGGGCGTACGTTCACTGAAGCATTACATCGGCCCCTCTCGAGTGCTGAATTCAGATTCCCGCTGAGGAAACCAGAATTGATTGATGGGGCTTTGGGCTTTGTTTTCTCAGATGTGGAGATGTCTAGAGCGGCTGAAGAATTAAAGCTTGCCTTGGTGTTAAAGTTTGTGTCAAAGAGGCCTTCAATTGACGTGTTGCGGATACATATCATTAAAACTTGGGGATTTTCAGAAGTCCCTATGATTAGTTTCATGGATGGGGTTCATGTCCTATTGCATTTGGCTAATGAGAAGGATTATTTGCATGCTTGGGCGAGGGAAGGGAGGATGGTGGCCGGTTGCCAATTTCGGTTGTTTAATTGGTCGATAGATTTTGATGTAACGAAGGAATCCTCCATTGCGCCACAGTGGATATTTCTGCCTGGGTTGCCTCTTCATTTATATCTTCTAGATTGCTTGCAGATTCTGGCATCTCAGTTTTGCAGATCTCTTGGCTCAGATAATGCGACGTTATACCGAACTCGAGCCACAGGAGCAAGAATTTGTGTGCAAGTGGATCTCCAAGATGAACCTATGGAGGGTTTCCCTCTGATTGTTGGTAAAAAACAAATTTGGCAAAAGGCTACATATGAGAAAAGGGGTTTCTATTGTGTGAACTGCTTTAGACAAAGTCATACGGCTGTTGCTTGTAGTTCCGGAGAAAAACCAGGGATAAGGAAAGCAAAAGAAAGAATGGGAGGGCTAGGAAAGGATCGTAAGGAGCAGGTGTGGAAAGAAGTGGGGCGGAAGATAGAGGTGGCGGTTCCATCTGGTGTTACGAAACATACTATAGAGACAGGAAGTTGAATAATTTACCGCAGAATGAGGGGGAGGTGCGGAATGTTGAAGAAGTAAGAGAGGGGGCTATTGGGACAGAGGATGTAGATCGGATAGAAAAATATGAGATAATGCAGTCTGATGATGCTACGGTGGGAGGTGTTCCTAGTAAAGAGGTGGCGGAAATTGATAGGATAGGAGATGTCACAGTAGTCCCAATTGATCTTGTCGAGGGGCTTACGGCAGAAAATGAGTTAGTACAGTCTGGAAATTGTGAGGTCCAGAATAATAAAGAAGGAGGAATAAATAAGGAGGTGAGGGATGAGGAAGAAGTAAGAGATGGGGCTGTGGGGACAGAGGAGGTCAATCGGATAGAGGAAGGTGAGTTAGTGTAGTCTGATGATGATATGACGGAGGGTGGTGGAAAATGATCTGGTGGGGGATGGAATAGCAGCCCCAGTTGATCTTGTCGAGTTAGTGCAGTCTGAAAATTGTGAGGTCCAGAGGAGGAGTTCGACACCTACTCTGAATGATATGGTATCCGATAGTGATGAAGAGGATTATGAGGTAGTATGGAGTGATGTTGATCCGAGAATTATATGTGGAACATCTCTGGTTACAGAATGTCTTTCTCAACCAAAGGAGGGACATAAAAGCCATAGTCAGGGGATTGTGGAGCCGGGCTATTCATCTGAGCGAGAACATGCGGAAGTCTCTTTGTTAAAGGGCAAGGAAAAAATGCCTGAGTCAGACACGGACAATCATTTAATTAATAAGCAGAAGATAGAGGAAAAGGCTGTGCGAAAGTCTCAGAGGGTGCATACCCGTTCACAGAAATTGGATTTATGATTGACTCAATTTTGTACTGGAATATCAGAGGGCTGGGTAGATCGAGAGGTAGACTTAAAAAATTAATGCAAAAGTTTGAAGTGGATTTATGTGCTATAGCAGAGCCATTTTTACCGGAAGTGCGCATGACTTTCTTGGGTAATTTTATGGGATATCATCATTCCCTCTCAAATGAATGTCAGGAGGGGAAACTGTGGGTTTTTTTGGAAGGATGCTAATGCCTTTGAGACAGTTTTATCTACAACTCAAATGCTACCGAGCTGGTTTAAAAAGAATGGTCAAAGGATTTTGGTGACATTTGTATATGCGAAGTGTTCGTATGTGGAGAGGAGAGAGCTTTGGAGGAATCTGGCAGGGATTCACGGTCTTAATGACCCGAGGTGATTTTAACAACATTCGAACAGATGAGGAGAGGATTGGTGGGAATCTTAGGCCTTTGGTTTCTATGTCAGAGTTTAATGATTGCATTCATCAGTGTGGGTTAGTAGATTTACCAAGTTCAGGACAACAAATGTCGTGGTGCAATGGCCATGATGGAGTTTCTCGCAGCTGGGCAAAAATTGATAGGGTCCTTGTTAATACAGCTTTCTCAGATTGTTTTACCTCAGCTCACTATAGATTTCTGAGTAGGAAATTTCTGACCATCGGCCAATGGTAGTTCATTTACATCATCCCTTTTCCTTATATGGTCCACCTCCTTTTCAGTTCCAAAATATGTGGTGTTCACATGATAATTTTTTGTCATGTGTCAAAGAGGCTTGGTGCAAGAATGACTTGGCAGTGGGTCTCTGGAAACTTGCAATTAGATTGAAGCGCACTAGAATTGCGCTTTGTGCGTGGAACAAAGATGTTTGAGAGAGTGGGTGTTCATCTGCAAAATCTTGAGGAGCGGTTGGAATTTCTTGAAAGCCAATTGCAATCAGACTATTCGGAGGAACTTGAAGATGATTTCTTGGCTACAAAGTTGGAGATACAGGTGTGGGAGAATAGAGAGGTCACTAGGTTGGGACAAATTGCAAAAAAAAAAAAAAAAAAATGGTTAACTGAGGGGGATCAAAACTCTAAATTCTTTCATTTGGTAATAAATCAAAGATGTAAGAAGGGTCGAATAGATAGAATGGTCCTTCTTGATGGCAGGATTCTGGAGGGTGCGGAAGTAGTGCATAATGAGGCGGCAGTCTTTTTCCAGAATTTCCTTCAGGAGTCGTCTAATATAGAGACTTGTGATCTCTTGTTGCTTATTAACAGGCATATTTTTTAGGCTGAAAATGATTTTTTATGTGAGGCTCCAACGGAGGAGGAGATAAAAAGAGCTGTTTTCTCTATTCCAAAAGAGAGTAGCCCGGGGCCCGATGGGTTAGGGTCTGAATTCTATATGTCTTGTTGGGAGATTGGCAACGATGACCTCTTGGAAGCGGCAAAACAGTTTTTCCAGGGTGCTCAATTCCCCAAGTTTTATTCTTCCTCGTTCATTATTCTTATTCCTAAGGTGGAAAATCCTTCGAGCTTTGATAAGTTCCGTCCCATTAGTTTGTGCTCAGTGGCCTACAAAATATTTTCAAAGACTATTGTTTTTTCAGACTCACTAATATTGTTGATAAGTTGGTCTCGCATGAGCAAGGAGCCTTTATTCCGGGCCGTAGTATTTTCGAGAATATTACACTTGCATAGGAAATGGTCCATTCTTTACATAAGAAAAGGTCGGGTGGTAATGTGGTGGTAAAATTGGATATGGCCAAGGCATATGATAGAGTGAATTGGAAGTTTCTCTTGGAGGTATTGAAGTCGTTTGGATTTTCTGGGAAATTTTGTAATCTTATAAAAAATTGTGTGGAGGCCCCGTGGTTCTCAGTAATGATGAATGGAACCAATAAGGGCTTTTTCCAATCTGTCCGGGGTTTGCGACAAGGGGATCCCCTATCTCCTTTATTGTTTATCATCATGGAGGAAGTCTTAACAAGACTACTTCGGCAAAATTTTGACGAAGGTCGTATTGGGAAATTTCATCATTCTATTGGGGCACCGTTAGTATCTCATTTATTATACGCAGATGACATCCTTATATTTGCCAATGGCAGAAAAAGGTCGATAAAAAATTTAATGAAGGTTCTTGAGACTTATGAGAAGTGGTAGGGTCAGAAAATCAGCAAAGTAAAATCTACAAATTTTCTGTCAAAACACATTAGCCCAGCTCATAAAAGATGTTTATTAAGAAGTACCAGCTTCACGGAAGGTAGTTTCCCAGTGTTGTATTTGGGTGCGCCTTTGGTTTCAAGAAGTTAACTTCCCGGACTTTGGAGCCGTTAGTGGAAAAGATACGTGCGAAAATTGCAGGATGGAAATTTAAATTGCTATCGCAAGGTGGAAGGTTGATCTTGCTTAGATATGTTCTACCGAGTATGTTAGTTCACTTGATGTCCGTGATTTCTATTCCGATGGGCATTTTATCCCGTATAAATTCTCTCCTAGCAAATTTCTGGTGGGGCGACGTGGAAGGAAAAGAAAAGTACATTGGCTCTCTTGGGGTAAGGTCTGTAAACCAATCTCGGAAGGGGGATTGGGTGGGCGAGATCTAAAGGAAGTCCAAAACCGCTACATATGAAGCTTGCATTCCGTTTGATCACTTCAGATAATTTATAGGCAGACTTTTTCAGATCCAAGTATTGCAAAAACAACCATATTCTAGCTCGGAAGGAGAATCCCAATGATTCGCAGTTTTGGAGATCGATGCTGGCTGTCATTCCGGAAATAATGGAACATGTAAAAATTTTGGTACGAGGTGGAAACTCTTCTTTCTGGTTTGAAAGGTAGCTTTCTTTTAGTCCGTTGGCTGTAAGCATAGAGGGTATTACTAATAGTAAGTTGTGCATTCGGGATTGTTGGAACCAAAATAACTGGAATGCTGATTTATTAATGGAATTGGTGGGAGCTGAGAAGACGCTGGAAATTATGCGAAATGTCCAACCTGGTAAAACAGGTGAGGACGTGCATATATGGAAACCAACTTCAGATGGCAGCTTCTCTACAAATACGGCTTGGGAAGCAATAAGGAAAAGTGGTGATATTTTAGAGTGGAGCGACTGGATTTGGCATTCTTTAATTCCCAAAAGAATTTCCATTTGTGTATGGAAAGCTTGGTTTAGATATTTGCCCGTAGATCAGAGAGTGCAGACAAAAGGTATTGTGATGGCGTCGGCATGCGATTGCTGTGTGGACAGGCATCAAGAAAATTGTGACCACATCCTCTCTTTAGGTGCGTTTGCAGTTGAAGTTTGGCGTCGAGCTAGTGTATTTTTGGGGTTCCATTTTACATGTCTATCCCCTCGAAAAACAAAGTATCAGCCTAGTTTGCTTAAGCCAAAAAGGCATTGATAAAAGGCATTTTAATTGGGGTTATTCCGACTGTGATTACATGGTGCTTATGGAAGAGAAGATGTAGAGCAAGAATGGAGGGGGTTAAACATAACGTGGATCAGGTGTGGAGACAAGTAAGATACTGGATTAGTATTATTGCAGCAAAATCCAAGACCTTACGCAAGTTTTCTAATTCGGACATCGAGATCGCATGGGAGCTCCAGCTTCCAGTCTCTTTCCCTCCCGTAAGACCAACTATGTATGTCAAGTGGAACAAGCCCCCGACTGGATGGGTTAAATTAAATTCTGACGGCAGTTGCAGGGGAAATCCAGGTAACTCAGGAGGTGGAGGAATTATTCGGGATTGTCGTGGTAACATGATTGCGGCTTTTTCTACTACTTTCGGCTCTGGCACTAATAAATGCTACTTAAAGTATGAAAGGAGTTTGAATGTGAAATTGAAAGTAGTTTTGGCAGGTATTCGTTTGTGTAAATGACTAAATTATTTGAATGTGATAATTGAATGTGATTCGCGTATTGTAGTGGATTGGATTCGCAAAAATACTTGCACACTATGGTACCTTTGGGACTTTTGGGAGGACTTAGTTGCGGCTTTAGATGGAGTGAATTTCATGGTAAAACACCAGTATAGGGAAAGGAATAAGGCAGCCAATTTCCTTGCGAAAGAAGGTGAGATGGGCAAAAACATTACTTATGAGGCGGGATCATTGCTACCTCGTCTTCTGAAGGGCATTCTTCGTTTGGATAAGTGGGGTCTCCCGGCTTTACATAAATAGAAGGGGTCTATTTAGTTTGAGTTGGTTCTTGTTTATATTTCTGGGTGAGACTTGTGATGGTCGGTTTTTGTTGGGTTTGTTTGTCTAGTCCGGTTTTGTTGGTCAGGATGTTTTTCTAGTAATGTTTGTTTACACGGTATTCCTCCTCCATAAGTGAGGATTTTTTAATAAACTTGGACCAGAATCACACTGCGAGTGGTTACCTACTATTTTTTTTTAAAAAAAAATGTCAGGAGACATTTATACAACCATTGTAAAGTTTAGTGTTTGTTAGCTAGTTAGTTGCGGGCACTTATATTTTTCACACATGAATAGACTATCAAGAAGATAGTCACTTGTATTACGGAGATGAAATTTGTTTTCTTCATAAAATTGATATCCCAACTCATGTATAGTTTCCTTTTACTGCAAAGGCTCATACCTAGGTCTACATTGTTTGTATATGAAGATGATCTTGAAAGTTGAATGCTTTGAACTAAACTAATGACAATGTAAAATAGAAAGGAACAAAAATAGAACATTATTTCTAAAGTGTGCTACCCCTTATGATTTTTTTGGAGCAAACCCTTATGATTGGACCAAGTTTTTGCAGATGTTAATGGACATGAAAATTATTAGATGGTCTTGTTTTTAACTAAATCATACCATATTGTGTTTTTCCTAAAAACAATCGCACATGAATCTAATCCAAGCATGTCATAGCACAAGGGAATGACCAAAAGAAATCTCAAGGTAAAAATGTAGTTTTATATAAAAGACAAAATAATTTAATTAAGGCAATAGATAATAAGAAAAATATGATATATATATTTTAAAAAAAAAAACCAGCACTAATCATTTAAATGAAAACCTTGTAATTTTGCCTGCCAAACAAAAAATAGTTTAGAACCTTATGGATAAAAAGGTAGCACATCAAACATAAACTTCAAGGAAAAAGAGGTAATTTTACCCATCAAACACATTAGAACCTCAAGGACAAAAAGGTAATTTTTTTATCAAACACAAACCTCAAGGACAAGAAAGTAATTTTCCATTAGATTTCAACTACTATTCATAACTATTAGAATACAAATTATGAAAGAGAAAAGGGAGAGAAAATGGCAGGGGAGGATTTAAGAGCATCTTTATTCAAATTTTGGGTCCCTCAAATTTATTAGGGGGAACATCATTAAATGAGAAGTTGAGTTCAAAGTTAGTTTCATTTTTAGGATACTTAACAAAGAGATAACATTTTTATGGCTTTGCTTTCCTCTCTACTACTATCTATGATCCCTGCTATTTTCACATGGGTTTGAAGGGATGCGTTCTTGTACCAGTTGATACTGTAAAAATCGTACAACAAACCAGAAGGGGAGAAAGAGTCATTCCTAGCTCATTGAGGTGACTTGGGCCTCGTTCGATGTTGTTTGGAGCCCCCAGCAGTGTTTCAGTGCGGCTGTATGGTGGCGATACGTTCGTCCATATCGGTGAACGGAAAACATAAGTGCAAAGAAATAAAATAGACGAACACATGGGTTTACGTGGTTCAACATAATGCCTACCTCTACGGACATTTGTGGAGGAGAAATCAGCTATAATATACTTGTTTATAGCCTCTCATGGTCTCTCATTTCTTACTGGAGCTCCATGTTCTCAGGTTGGAGGAGAGGTCGAAGGGAAGAAGGAGAATTGGAGAAGAAGAGGAAGACCCTTCTATTTATTTGACTATTTTTCCCGTATGCGTCCTTGCAGTGATAAGGCCAAGCCCATTTCCTGTGTTTGACTGTGCCCCCCTGACAACCCCCTGCACCCACATTACCTTCTGACCCCTATAGCACCCATGTTACCTCCTGACAGCACCACACCCCCATTACCTCCTAACCACCCTTGCACCCACATTACCTCCTGACAGCTCAACACCCCCATGACACCTAACTCTTCTTGTCCCCCTCTTGTCCGCTAGCTTCTAATCCAGGTGGGCTAGGCCTGGCCTTTGGGCCCCAGTGTTTTACCTCTCTCACAGTATCCCGCGATTCTTAAGGGCATGTAAGGACCTTGAGAATCTTTAGAGGTAAAAATGTAGCCAACTTGGTCTGCCAAGATGCTTAGGGAAGTAAATTCTAGAGGCCGGTCCCCATTCATTTGTTCCTCTGGCGCAAACAGTAAATATTTCTGACCTCAGATTTCATATATGAGCTTAATTATGTAGTATGCAGGTAGGCAGCTTGTGCTAGTCTAGGGGGAGAGATGGGCTCCACCTCGTAGAGTGCGAGTACAAAACTCGACTAAGGCGGGAGATGGGCTCGACCGCGTAGAGTGCGAGAACATAGCTCGCCTAAGATGGGAGAAAGACTCGATCGCGTGCGGTGCGAGCACGTAGCTCGGCTAAGGTGGGAGATGGACTCGGCCACGGGCGGTGCGAGAACGTAGCTCGGCTAAGGCGAGAGATGGACTCAATCACATGCGGTGCAAGCACGTAGCTCAGCTATGATGGACTCAATTGCGTCATGGTGCCAGCACCTAGCTAGGCTAGGGCGGGAGATGGACTCATCAGCATCATGTGCGGCGAGCATGTAGCTCGACTAAGGCAGGAGATGGACTCGACCGCATCGCATGCAGTGAGAGCATGTAGCTCGGCTTAGGCGGGAGATGGACTCCATCGCGTCACGTGCGGTGTGAGTACGTATCTCGACTAAGGCACCAGATGGACTCGACCTTGTGTGGTGTGAGCACATAGCTCGGCTAAGGCGGGAGATGGACTCAACCGAGTGCAGTGCGAGCACCTAGCTATGCTAAGGAGGGAGATGGATTTGACTGCGTCACGTGTGGTGTGAGCACGTAACTCGGCTAAGGGGGGAGATGTTCTCAATAGTGTCGTGTGCGATACGAGCACATAGCTCTGCTAAGGCGGGAGATGGACTCCACCGTGTCGCGTGCGGTGCGAGTATGTATCTAGATTAAGGTGGGAGATGGACTCGACCACGTCGCGGTGTGTCTATATGTATGCATGTCGTTACTGGAAAGTGTATGTTCGCTTGGTATTTTAGTCTTCAATTTTGTTGGTGTTAGAGATTGCATGAAGTAACCCATGCAAAGTGCATTCTGGTTCATCCTCTTCAACCTCATCGGCTTCACAAAATAATAATCTTACCAAAGATTTAGAAGCTGCAAAGTGCGAGAATGAGTATATGAGGTCGAGACAACAAGAGTTGGAGTACCTCTTAGAGCGACAGTCTCATTTAGAGACACGTTTGCAGGACCAACAGAGAGACGAGGAGGAAAGAATACGCAGTGAAGTCCAAGAGCAAGTACAGCAAGAGATGATGGTGCAAATGGAGCGTGTTATGTCATTGCAACAGAATCGCAGTAGGCGAGGAAAGAAGAAGAAATGATTTTTATCAATTTTATCAGTGTATATAACTTTTAATATCTAATTTTAAAACTTTATAAGACATTGTTAGTTGTTAAATGATAGTGTGTAATATGATACAATTGGTATGTTTTTTAATTTTATGAAATTAGTATTTCTGTTCTGTATGTTCGAATGTAAATAAAAAATGTTCAAACATTGGTTCACATTCGAACTAACGTCTGAACGTTATACCCGTTATGTTCAACCATTGGTCCGTTAACGTTCGAACGTTATTGCAGTTAGCGTTCGAACGTATAAACGTCCAAATGTAAATATGATACGTTTGAACTATAATCAACGAATGTCAACTTCTGTCATTCGAATGCCAATTGGTCAGGTTGACGCTCGAACGTTAGATTGGACGTCCAACGTCACTTTTTGTGACAGATCTCAATCTTCATAAAAAATGGAACGTTTGAACATTACACCGAAAGGAACACCTCCAACCGTCACTAAAAATATTTTTAGTGACGGTTCAACAGTAAGCCCCAATTGTTTTCTGTGACGAACATTAGGTGAAACTGTCACCAAATGTCTTTAGTGACGTTTTGGTTATTTTTTATGATGGTTTCCTCTATAAAAAATAAAAAATAAATAAATTAAAAAAAAAAAAAAAAAAAGGGGGACAAATTGTGTTGTTGGGGGGGGGGTTGGGAATTTCAAGAAAAGAATGACAAAAGGTATTCGACGATACTTGAACATCCAATAATTACAGGCCAGCGTTCAGATAAGAGCTTCAAATCTTTAATTTTGTTCCAAACCAGTAGCTTACTTTCAAATAAAGATCAATCAATCGAAAACAAAAACATAACCACTGATTATACTCTGGTTACGAGTGGCCAGGCCGTGAAAGAGACAACACAATCCTTAAATTAACCAAGCACAGGTAGTACAGCTTGAGCAGCTAGCGTACCAACTCAACACCTTCGTATAAGCTGGTGATCATGGAAGACGTGCATGCACTGCATGTAACAGAGGGATCGAGTAGGAGAAGGCCCATTATTTAGGATGCACATAAGCGTAGATGGTGTAGTAGGTCTGCAAAAAGGTTAAAACTAAAAGCACAAAGGCAGCCGATGCCGAAATGCACGACCATGGCGAATTAAAGTACCTATGCTTGAACCCCGTCAGTTGCACGTTGCACGTGTTCTTATAATGACCGTTCACGTCATTGAAAAACTTGGACAAATAAAACTGATCGGTTTCAACCTCCTTCTCCTTGCCCAATTTGTTGATGAACAGCACGGCCTCTCCATTCTTCCCGGGATAACTGTCAATGATTTTGCGTTCGTAAAGGTACTCGACATCCTTGGCTGTGTTTACAAGGCAGTCCAAGAAATAAGCGTAAACTGTGATGTGCTTGGACCTTCTGTTGCACAAATGCTCGAATGCCCGGCAGTTCACCAAGAAAGACTTCATGAAATAATCAAGGCTTATTTTGGGCATCTCAATCACACCCTTCTTGAATTTTACAGCCAAGAAGCTATCCGCCTCACGCAACTTGATCTTAATCCCAGCTTTGAGGAGCTTCGAGACGCAGTAAATTACAGGGGTTCCTGTTTTTCCATCATTCTTTGGTGGCTCATCTAGATTGGTGCTAATAAAACTTTTCCGAACCAAGTCCAGCAGATGCAAAATGTCATCACTAAGCTTTTTGCTCCTCTTACTGAGTTTCTCCTTGGGTCTTTGCATTACCTTATTGAAGAATCTCAAAGCGAGCATGGACAAAGAATCTTTCTCGTGAGGTTTTCTGGAAGTTTCAAACAACTTTTCCAGAACAAAAAAGGGGATTTGATTCTCGAGAAGAAGAAGATCCCCATAGAAATGTGGTACTGCCCATGCCACGGGGGTCAGAGGGTCATTGGACTCCGGCAGTCTCGGTTTGTCAAGCATTCGAAACAATTCTAATATAAAACAACCATCAAGAATCATCATTTCGAGGAACGGGTTTTTCTGATCCTCGGACCTGCAATTGAATCTAATCTTTTCTGAGTAATAACCTTTGGCTTCTGCTTCAAGTGGGCGGACGATTTCCATCAAATCCTCCTTTCGTTTATTAGCCCTGGAAAGCAAAGAGCGGAGGAAGTGTCGCTTGTGCTTTTGAATCGCCTCGAGGCGAGACTCATGGCGGTGGTAAGGCCCGATGGAGACGACGCGAGGCAAGAACCATTTCTTGTCGTTGATCTCAATGAGCGTCTCAGGGACACGGTAGATGCAACAAGTACTCTGAAAAGAAGTTTCGGTGACCCCAGTTTCTATGTCATCTAGATCCTCACTCTCACTCATCAAGCAAATTCTCTCCTTTCCTCGCTTTTTTCGAGACCCCATGATCTCGCTGCTTAGCTTTAGATTCTCGATCGGTGCATGTGAAGTTGGCGTTGGTATATATGACCCTATTTGGTGAATGCTTTACATACATGGGGTGGTTGAGACGAAAATGATGCCAAGTCCCCAACGAATTTATTATGGGAACATCACTATCAGATTAGAGATTGACTCGGTTTTCAGTATTATATTTAACAAGAGATTAACGTGTACGGATAACAACTACAAGGTTTTTTATGGTTTTCATTTTCTTCCGTTAGACGCTCGATCGCTATTTTCACATGGATTGAGGGGAGTATGTTGGAGGAATGAGAGATCACATGATTGGGGGCATATAAGAGAGTATTCTGCATGCAGAGTCCTGAAAGTTTATTATGAGTAGCTAGCATTATTTGATGAGAAAATGACTTCAGGATAATTAACAATCAATTAAAATGTACGGATAATAAGGTCAATATATATCTAATTTGAGTTTTGATTTCATTCAGCTAGCAACTCTCCATGCACCTTGCTATTTTCACATGGGAAAGTGTTGGAGACCAAGGTTCTAAGTTATCCAAAGACTCTTTGATAGAGTTGTGTTCGAGTCGAGTTCGGGTAAAGTTTATATATATTGTCTTAGCTGGGTTCAATTATCTCAAAACTCGACTACTCGAGCTTAATTAGCTTGTACATGAGCCGAGTCTAACTAAATTTGTAATAAATATATTAATGTGTGCATATATATATATAAATAGTGGTTAATTATGCACAACATTCATATAAATATATTTATAGGAAAATTTAGGATCCCACTAGTTTATTATCATGTGGAACATTATTAGATGAAAATTTGACTTCATTTTCAGGATAATTGATATGCAACCAGTTAACATGGTGTTGAGAGGATCATGCCAAGTTAGGGTACTCCCGCGGAGTTATTACGAGGAACGTTATTAGAGGAGAAATTGATTTCAGTTGAAGGACTTAGAAATTATGTATATTATTATTTCCTTTTGTTGAGGTAAAAAATAAAAAAAGATTGTCTCTTGGACATTTTGTCCGCAGAGTGAAAGTTCTCTCCTCCTTAGGAGGGTGAGGTTTGAAATCTCTACTTTAAGCAGAGTGTGGTCTCTCAGACAGTTTGTCTGTAAAGAGTTATAAAAGTTAAAACTATACCAATTACAAAGGAATTTGTGTACTGATGGAGTCTTAATTGTAAGTAGTTGACTTGTAATATGAGGTTTTCCTTGTATGTATCAAGTCACAGCTGTAACTTCACTTTCATGAATGAATGAAATCTGTTTCCCATAAATAA
>QEOT01005231.1:0-12218 GCA_003123785.1 Pterocarya stenoptera | reverse complement strand
TATATTTTCACATGGGCTTGAGGGGAACATGTCAAGGTACGTAGGCCGGCGAGGATTTTGGGAGCATCTTTATTCAAATTTAGGATCCCGCAAATTTATCAGGGGGAACATTATTGGATGACCAGAAATTGACCTCATATTTAGGAATCAGGATACCTAACAAAGAGTTAACATGATGTACATATCATGACAAGGATAATATTGTTTATGGCTTTGATTTCCTCTCTAGTGTCCATGATCTCTTCTATTTTCACATGGGTTTGAAGGGACGTTCTAGTACCTTTAAGGTTCATCTTATACCTCCACAAATCCTATCATTCCAACAGAGCTCGATGACTTATTCCAAAGTAGGTCTCAGATCAAGATAATGCTTTCTTAATAGCAGTACCAGCTAAAGATGAAATCTATGGTACGCTCAAACAAATTCCAAATCACAAAGCTCCAGGTACAGATGATATGACAGCTCCCTTCTATAAGCATTACTGGACCATTATAAAAAAAGAAGTCATTGCAGCAGTTCAAAATTTCTTCTGAAGTGGGAGGATACTGAAACAAATGAATCATACAAATATTGCTCTAATCCTAAAGGTGCCAAATCCAAGTTCACTGCAAAATTACAGGCCAATCAGCTTGACTAATGTTATTTATAAAACTATCACAAATTTCCTAGCAAATCGGCTGAAGACAACACTTCCAAGTATAATCTCTCCCTTTCAAACTGGTTTTGTTTCTGGTCGCAATATCAAAGAGAACTCTATTATTGTGCATGAGCTTTTACATCATCTAAAGAAATTGAAAGGAAAGAAGGGCCAAATGGCGATCAAGATATGGAGAAAGCTTTTGATTTTATAGAATGAAATTTCCTATTTGTAGTGATGAAGGCTCTAGGTTATAATAGTTAGTGGATCAACCTTATCAGAGAATGCATTACGACGGCATCATTCTTAGTTCTTATAAATGGTTCTCCGAGAGGTTTTTTCAAAGCAGAAAGAGGACTTAGACAGAGTGATCCTATCTCACCCGTTCTATTTATATTATGTATGGAAGTTCTATCAAGATTAATTGCCAAATCAGAGGTCAACAACGACATTGAAGGTATTAAACTTTGCAGAAATTGTCCGCCAATTTCCCATCTATTTTTTGCAGATGATCTCATCATATTTGGGAAAGCAAAAGAAAATGCGGCAAGGTCCATATATGTGAATCTGGATAAATATCAGGCATGGTCAGGCCAATAAATCAATAATGGAAAATCATCTATCTTCATTATAGGAAATACAAATCAAGCAACAAAGAGAGCCTTTCCTGGGAAGCTGGAGTATAAGGAATCTACATCTAGTATGAAATATTTAGGAATCCAAACCTCTTTTGGTAGGTCTAAGAAAGAAAGCTATAGAGAACTGCTGGAGAAGATCAATCATAAGCTAGAAGGATGGAAGTCAAAACTCTTATCACAGGCAGGCAGAACGATGCTAATTCGCATAGTGGCAAGCACAATTCCCACCTATCAAATGTCCACACATCTTCTACCAAAATCCGTGTGTAAATTGATGAATACAGGCTTTAAAAATTTCTGGTGGGGAACAAATAAGGATCAAAAGCACAAGCTTTATCTGAAATCATGGAAGTCGATTTGTCAATCAAAAAAAGACGGAGGTTTGGGATTGAGGCTAATGGAAAATATGAATGTTGCACTGCTAGCCAAGACGGGATGGGAAGTCAACCAAGCACAAATTTATGGCACAATCTTCTTTTAAAAAAGTATCTGCTAACAAACTCATTCTAGCAGGTGATATCAAAAGCTACAGATTCCTATTTTTGAAGAAATTTATTGCAAACACGAAGAGTATTAGAAAAAGGTATGTGCAGTCAAATTTCTAACGGAAATTCAGTGAAAGTCTGGTTTGATCCATGGATTCCTTCCTTGGAAAGTTTTAAGCCACAATCACTTAACTGTCTCATAGAATTATCGCCTTCTCTTAAAGCGTCTGACTTCATCAACAACACAACCCACTCTTGGAATCTACAGAAAATGCTAAACTTCTTCCAATGGGAAAGTATTAGAGAGATACTTAAAATACCATTGCCTCGTTCAAACTTCAGAGAAGATTGCAGNTTGTTTAAATATATTTATGGTCTTTGAGCTTTTTGGGTTTTACTTACCTGCGGTTCCATTTTGTGGGACTGTAGTTTTTTTTGTTGCAGCTTTTGAGGAGGCTGAGCCCGAGGATGCGGCTCTGCCTGATGAGTTGGGACATTGGCTATATTCGTGTATTTGAATATTATTGCTGCTTTTACCTATTGTATTTTATTTGATTTGATGTTGTTTTGTAAACAAAATTGTATTATGTTGACATGTGGATTTTCAGTACTCTGATATTGTATTAAACTCTGGTACTTAGTTATTTGACTTAACCGTTCCACTGCGTATTTTATTGTACACGTGTTGCATTGCACACACTCAACACATGTCGATGGGGTGCGTGACCTTGTTGTCATCATCCCGGGTGTCTCAATTTCCGTGTGTGTCCGTACATGGAAGTTGGGGGCGCCACAATGTAGAAAGCTTTTGATTTTATAGAATGAAATTTCCTATTTGTAGTGATGAAGGCTCTAGGTTATAATAGTTAGTGGATCAACCTTATCAGAGAATGCATTACGACGGCATCATTCTTAGTTCTTATAAATGGTTCTCCGAGAGGTTTTTTCAAAGCAGAAAGAGGACTTAGACAGAGTGATCCTATCTCACCCGTTCTATTTATATTATGTATGGAAGTTCTATCAAGATTAATTGCCAAATCAGAGGTCAACAACGACATTGAAGGTATTAAACTTTGCAGAAATTGTCCGCCAATTTCCCATCTATTTTTTGCAGATGATCTCATCATATTTGGGAAAGCAAAAGAAAATGCGGCAAGGTCCATATATGTGAATCTGGATAAATATCAGGCATGGTCAGGCCAATAAATCAATAATGGAAAATGATCTATCTTCATTATAGGAAATACAAATCAAGCAACAAAGAGAGCCTTTCCTGGGAAGCTGGAGTATAAGGAATCTACATCTAGTATGAAATATTTAGGAATCCAAACCTCTTTTGGTAGGTCTAAGAAAGAAAGCTATAGAGAACTGCTGGAGAAGATCAATCATAAGCTAGAAGGATGGAAGTCAAAACTCTTATCACAGGCAGGCAGAACGATGCTAATTCGCATAGTGGCAAGCACAATTCCCACCTATCAAATGTCCACACATCTTCTACCAAAATCCGTGTGTAAATTGATGAATACAGGCTTTAAAAATTTCTGGTGGGGAACAAATAAGGATCAAAAGCACAAGCTTTATCTGAAATCATGGAAGTCGATTTGTCAATCAAAAAAAGACGGAGGTTTGGGATTGAGGCTAATGGAAAATATGAATGTTGCACTGCTAGCCAAGACGGGATGGGAAGTCAAC
This sequence comes from Pterocarya stenoptera, assembly GCA_003123785.1. NCBI lineage: Eukaryota > Viridiplantae > Streptophyta > Magnoliopsida > Fagales > Juglandaceae > Pterocarya > Pterocarya stenoptera. The sequence continues at coordinate 8,765 of QEOT01005231.1, read as the reverse complement.
CAAGCACAAATTTATGGTACAATCTTCTTTCAAAAAAGTATCTGCTAACAAACTCATTCTAGCAGGTGATATCAAAAGCTACAGATTCCTATTTTTGGAGAAATTTATTGTAAACACGAAGAGTATTAGAAAAAGGTATGTGCAGTCAAATTTCTAACGGAAATTCAATGAAAGTCTGGTTTGATCCATGGATTCCTTCCTTGGAAAGTTTTAAGCCACAATCACTTAACTATCTCATAGAATTATCGCCTTCTCTTAAAGCGTCTGACTTCATCAACAACACAACCCACTCTTGGAATCTACAGAAAATGCTAAACTTCTTCCAATGGGAAAGTATTAGAGAGATACTTAAAATACCATTGCCTCGTTCAAACTTCAGAGAAGATTGCAACATATGGATTAAAACTCAATGTGGGAAGTTCTCTGTCAAAACAGCTTATCACTTGGCAGCAAATATTGGTTGTGCTCTTAAAGTAAGTGTCCCTAATTTTGAAGTAGAGAAGATTTGAAAACTAAAAATTCATGATCGCCATAAACTTCTTTTGTGGAAAATTCTCTGGGACTTACTTCCAACTAAAGGAAGGATAAAGAACTTTATACCATCTATGCCTTCCTTTAGTTGCCCTTTGTGTAATGAGAAAGAAGAAATGCTACTTCATCTTTTTCTGGAATGTCTTGTATCAAGAATCCTATGGAGCCATAGCAAGTGGCCACTAAATCTGTCTTCCTTGGCAATTATTACAAAATAGGATTGGATATCCTTCATTCTTAATCCAGAGCTAAAACTGGGATTACGCTTACAGGAAGTGTACCCTTTCCAACTGTTTGCAGTTTTGATATTGGATTTCACTTGGAGATTTAGAAATGATATAGTCCATAATCAAACAACTTTATCTATTAGGAAAGCTATAGATCAATTGTGCTTCCTTTACCAAGAATATTTTTCTGCTTGGCAAATGGAACTGAAAGAAAAGCAACCACAACTATGGCAAAAACCTCATCTCAACACCGTAAGCATTTCGTTTGATGCGGCAGTCAGGTCATCGTTCTCTTTGGCCTCTGTAGTAAGTCGTGATTGTGAAAGAAGTGCAATTGAAATATGGACAGAAGAAATTGGAACAACTCCAGTAGTAGCGGAAGCAATTGCAACAAGACTAGCAATCAATATGGCTAAACATCTAAAATTTTCAGAAGTCATAATTGAAGGAGATTCTCTTCTTGTAGTCTCAGCAATTCAAGGGTCATCATCAGTCTGGCAAATTTCTACCATCTTTGAAGATATTGCTCTTATCATGTCCTCTCATAAAGGATGGTGTTTGAAAAAAATAGATCGATCTCAAAATCGATTTGCGCATCTGTAGCGCAATGGGCCGCAACCAACAGAATGATTGGTCGCATACCAATAGCTATTTTACCTTCTAGTATTGTACTTATTGATAGTGGCAAGGACCCTCCTAGTTCTGTAACTTAAACGTTTTATTTATAAATATGCAAACTTGATTAGAAAAAAAAAAAAAAAGGTTCATATTATATTTTCTCGGCACATTCTGCCACGTGCTTACCCTTATGATTACTGTATGAGATATTCAAGGTTTGTTAGAAGAATAAATCTATTTATCATTCTTATATACTACACACCACACATCACACTTCTTTTAATTTAACTTTTTCCTTTTTTTTTTTTCAAATAAGTACGTGGTATTATGGTATATGGATGATAAACAAAACAACTCAATTAGTTTAATAAAAATGAAATAAATAAATAAATAAATAAAAACTTTAAAATATGTAAAATGTGTAGTGTGGGATGATGAGTAGATTATCAGATTATGGAGGCAGATTATCAAAAATGGACAAGAAGTTAATGTATACAAACCATTAATAAGGGCATTTTTTTCATAAGCAAATTTTTATCGAACTAAACCGGAGATACAATGCTCACTCATACGTCGGGGCTGACTTGTTGTGTCGCTTACTGTCCGGTGGTCTCACAATGGTGGCTACATTTGTGTAGGGAGGGGTTGCTTGGGTGGTTGGGGCTAGGGTTTGGTGGGGCTTCATGGTGACGACAGGAGGTGAGTTTTGGTCTCACCATGGTGGTTGATGGCTAGTGAGCGGTGGTTGAGTTTGGTCGTGTATGGTGGGGAGAAGGGAGTGTGCGTGTGGATCTGAGAAGGGAAAGGGGATGGGTGCACGGTGGTGGGTGTGGGGTGACATCACGGCGGCTCGTGGCTCACGAGGCTGGTGGCATCGCGGCAGCACTGGGAAGAGAAGGGATGAGCCCTGAGTGATGAAACAAAGAAGAGATAGAGAGGAGGGCCTCGGGCTAGGCATGGAGGATTAGGGGGCTTCGGCGTAGGGATGGCAGCCTCAGCGAGGCATAGTGGATGTCACAGCGTTGCAATCGGCAACGATGGCAAGGAAACCCGAGAGAGAAAGGTGGTTGGGGCTGATTCATGGAGGAAGTGAGAGAGGGATTGACGTGGGGACTGGGGGAGTAGGAAGGGAAGGTCGCCGGTGAGGTCATGCTATTAGTGTGTGGCGACAACAAGGGGCTAGCCGCGGTGGGGGCGTGTAAGAGAAGGGAGATCAGGGAGAGAGAAAGGGACGACATGGAGGAAGGAGAGAGATGGAAGAGGGAAAAATGATGATACTAATTAAAAACACAACTTAATTTCTAAAAATATAATCTTTCATCTTAAAATAAAATGATGAAGTTTGCTAAATATTTTTAAGAGAAATAACATCATCTAAATAAGTAGAGTTTTTAACATAAAATGAAACAATGTGTATTAAATAATACTCTTAAAGGACTAAAATCATTTAAATTATAAAATGATTTGTTAAAACTATATTATTTTCGGAGCTACACAATATAAAAAGACTTGGATAATAAGATTTGGCTTGGTCCACTAATACTAAAAATATCTCATTTAAAATAATTTTGGACAACAGGTCAACATGTATGGATAATAAGAAAATGTTTTTTTTTCTTTAATTACTACATAAATTTTAAAATTTTAATCTTAAATTTTTATTTTGCATGAGAGCATCTATTATCCATTCTATTTTTACATGTGTTGAGGGTCCTTCGGAGTTATTACTAGGAACGTTATTAGATGAGAAATTGAATGGAAAGACTTGGAAATATTTAATATGTACCAACCTAATGACAATATTTTTTATGGCTCCGATTTTAGTACGATCGAGTCAGTCCATAATTATTTCTCATATTTTCATGTCGTGGCTTGAGGGGACATGTCAAGGTAGGGGAGGATTTAGGAGCATCTTTATTCAAATTAAATTTAGGGTCCCGCAAATTTATTTGATGATCAGAAATTGACTTCATTTTAGGTGGATACCTGACAAAGACATAAAATGATGTACATATAACATGGACAATATCTCTTGGTTATGTAGTTGATGTTTTGATAAAAATTGAGTAAAATATTATTATAATATTATTTTTTATTTTTTAGATTTAAAAAAATTGAAGTATTTATCATATTTTGTATGAAAATTTAAAAAAATTATAATAATTATATGAGATGATATGAGATGAAATAGTTTGATTTCGTATAACGAAACCAGCTCTTATGACTTTGAATATTACATCTCTGATCAACTGTCTGTCCCTGCTATTTTCACATGGGTTTAAAAGGACGTTCTTGTACCTATTTTTATCCAATCACTAGCCGTTTTTATTTTTATGAATCTATAAAATCCAACTAGTCGTGAATAACAAATTTTATAATTTTTTAAAATTCTGTTTATAATATTATTGCAAAGTTTAATAAATTTGCTTGCATTCTTCGATTAGTAATTTTAATAAATTTGATACTGAGAAATATATTTCAAACTTTTCAAATTTCTAATTAAAGGCTGTTTTTTATAATTATTTGCAAATCGGCCGTGTCCCATAAGACAAAAATCAACTGGATCTTCTCACTCATATTCTCTATTGCTTTAGCGAAAATGTTGAATGTTGTCCGACAAAGAAATAGACTAGCATATATGATACCTCCAATCAAAACGAGAAGCGAGCTAGGGGCCATGGCTATATATGTTCTGTTGAAGATGGCGTAACCAAGCAATAATTCAATCGGATTGATCTTACTGGGTGATATAGAAATAGAACACTGCTCTTGGTTTTGATTTTTGAACAGTACCCCAGTATTGCTATTCAAATTATGTTTAAATACAAGTTTAAATGAGCTATCTATGGAAATATACAACGTATGGCATTTACGCAGAAAATCAAAACTGCAGCATTTACAAATAAATTTAAACTTTTCCCTGATTTACTGCTGGGCTGATTTGCTGCTTCGGTTGGGATTGTGGAATATCTTTAGCATCTTCCTTAATAGGTGATCTCGAATAAGGATTATTTAATTTCTTGCGAAGCTTGAAATTTTCGAGCAGTGTGTATGTTGAACTAGATTTGCTTGGTGATCATGAGTAATGATTAAATTCTTGTGCTGCTCGGTATTACTGACTAGTGTGTCCATTAGACTAGATCACTTGTTCAATAATCCCAACAAATGATCATTTTCTTGAGATGTTTGGAATTACCGAGCAATGTATTGGTCAAACTGGTCTTGCTCGGTGATCCTAAGCAATGATTATTTTCTTGCGATATTCAAAATTTTTTAGCAATATGTCAGTTAGGTTGCCCTTGCTTGGTGATCTTGGACAAGGGCTAAATTTGTACGCAATGTGTTGGTCGGACTATGCAAAGAACGTATGTTTAGAAGAAAGTGTTGCTACGTTTTTTATATGGGAAAATATAATCTTCAAAATGCATGTCAATTAGATCAACTAATCATTAAAACTAAGAATAATCGAGGAAAAATAATAACTCTTAATATGATAATGAACTAAACAATGTAAAAATATTTTAGAGTTTTATTAATTATAAAAAATAATTATAAATCGGTAGTAGCAAATGTAGCAAACCTAGTATACATATGTGTGTGTGTGTGAGAGAGAGAGAGGGAGAGAGAGAGAATCAAAACATGGTTTCTTAACTAGTTAAGTAGTCATGAGACATTTATGCAACCGTTGTAAAGTTTAGTGTTTGTTAGCTACTTAGCTGCGGGCACGTATATGTTCCACGTATATGTAGTTTTCTTTTACTGCAAAGTTTCATACCTAGTTCTACATTATTTGTGTATACAAAGAGGTAATTTTACCCATCAAACACATTAGAAACTCAAGGACAAAAAGGTCATTTTCTCATCAAACACAAACCTCAAGGACAAGAAAGTAATTTTGCATCAAATTCAAACTACTATGCATACTTTTAGAGTACAAATTGTGAAAGAGAAGGGAGAGAAAATGGCAGCAAGCAAACAAACTGTGCACGATCGACTAAAAAGCAATGCACGGCTAGAAGGGATAAACAAGTAATTAACAAACCTAAAACAAATTTCACTATTCACATGGCCAAAGACAAAGACTTTATTTTCAGGATAATGGACAAGAAGTTAACATGAGAGGATAATAAGAAAATGTTTTTTTGTGCCTTTGATTTTCATATGCATGGGAGCGTCCATTATCCATTACAAGTACAATGCACTCATTTAAAAAATGAGTAGATTTATTATTATTTTTTTAATTTAGATATTATATTTGTATATTATTTTCTAATTAAGTACTCTGCGTTTACATATTTTATGATTATAAATATTATTTTTCATCTATAATTATCTCTATTTTCACATGGACGTGAGGAAAACATGTCACATTGTCAAGGTACGGAAGATTTAGGAGCATCTTATTCAAATTTAGGGTCCCGCAAATTTATTAGGTGAAACATCATTAGGTGAGAAGTTGACTTCAAAGTGGACTTCATTTTTAGAATGCTGAACAAGCAGATAACATGATGTACATATGACATGGATAATATTTTTTTTTTTTTTTTTTTTAAGAGAGATGCTATTCTTCATCTTATACTAAATATTTTATATATTTTAATATTATTTTTTATTTTATTTTATTTTTGTTAAACTAATTTAGTTGTTATACTTATCACCTATATACCACATATTCATTATAGAAAATTTGAAAAATAAACTAAGTGTAGGATGTAGTGTGTAATGTGTGAGAATGATAAATATAATTTTTTATTTTTTGTTTTTATTTTATTTTTATGGATTTGATTTCCTGTCTACTGTCTACGATCCCTGCTTTTTTCACATGGATTTCAAGGGACGTGTTCTTGTACCTATTATCCAACTAGACTTTTCTTTTTCTTTCTTTTTTCTAAATCTATGATCCAACTAGTCGTGCATAAAAAAAATTGATAATCTTTTTATTCTGTTTACAATATTATTGCAAAGTTTAATAAATTTACTTGCATTCTTCGATTAATAATTTTAATAAATTTGATATTGAAAATGAAGGCTAAATAATAAAAATATTAGGAAGTATTTAAACATTTAATGTTCCTAATTTTCTATTAATAGGTGTTAATTAAATTAATCTTTCTAATGTTTGCTTTTGTAGCTTTTTTTTCTTTTTTTTTTTTTTTAAAGAGTTAGGGCCACTTGTCCATGAGTGACCATTCTCCAATTTTATTAAAACAAAACCCTCACTTATGGCGGAGGACAACCGTGAATACAAATCCAACAAACCCAACCAATATCCAAATAAACTAAACAAACAAGACCAAAACAACTAAACAGACCTAGTGAACAATCGACACACCAATTAAACTCTAATGCTGGAAAGGCCAAGTTTATTAATACGAGGGATACCCCCGACATGATGGGGGAGCATCCCACCCTCCTCATATCGACAAGTCAAACCTACTTCACCTTACCGAGCCAAGAAATCTGCAACCTGATTTGCTCTCGTAGCTGTTTTTTTATAATTATTTGCACATCCGTGTCCTATAAGACAATCTTGATGGATCTTACTAATGACCAAAAAATAGGTGCAAGTATGAAAACATTATTGAAAAATCAAAAGAAATTTGGAGAACTAAGTGCTAAGTGAGATTTTTTAAAATTCGTGGGGTGTCAAATTGTCTTTATATTGAGGACATCTTAACAAAAAATAAGTATTAAAGAAGGGTTTGCAAAACTTTTGGTGTGTCATGCCCTAAATGTAGTTCCGCCCAGCCTGCTTTAGGGTGTTGAATGGTGCGCGATAAAGAAATATTCTCCTATTGGGTTTGAATTTGAGAAAAAAAAAAGAATTGATTTTTTTATGAAAAATTATATTTACACTTTTAGGGTGTGCAACTGTCTTTGGAAAAAACTGGATAAATTTGAAACCCACATGAAAAAATATTTGTTTTTAATGGTGGACCCTAATGTTTTTCAAATAGTGTGTGTGAGCTCACTCAGCGTAAGATTGTATCTAATATTACTCTTTTTTATATATATAAAATTGTTTTCATTATGTTTTGTTTATTAAAATTATATTAATATAACTATTTTAAAAAATTAGGCTTGTCCCCTGTCAAAACAAGGATTGCTCCAGATGATATTGAATTATTATTGGTAGCGTGTATTAGAATTCTTACTTTTCTTTCCTATTTAGGGTTATTTTTGTGGGAAATACTTTTAAAATAATTATATATTATATTTATTATTATTAATATTTTAGGATTTATTTTGAAAGTTATAAATTAGTTTGAAAAAGAGAAATTAGGAAGAGTTTATAAGTTATGGCTCATGGTTAGGGTTGTAAAAAAAAATCAAAAAACCAGTTGAACCAGACCGGACCGGTTTGTAAGCGGTCCAGTGTAGTACCGGTTCTTAATAATCGAAATCAATCCTAAGCTAGTTCGGTACTGGTTTTCATATTTTGAAAACCGATTTAAATCAAACTAGACCGATATATATTTATAATTTTTATATTATACATAATCTTTTATAATATATTATATATATTATATGCTAAATTACTAATTAATATGATATGAATCCAACTCTCGGAGTTGACTCTGTATCCAAACCGGCTCGAGGGAAACATGTCACGTTATGAAGGTAGGAGAGTTTTTAGGAGCATCTTTATTCAAATTTAGGGTCCCGCAAATTTATTAGGGGGAACATCATTAAATGAGAAGTGACTTCAAAGTTAAGCTCATTTTTAGGATACTTTTTTATTTTTTTGAAAATATCTCATGCTTTGATAAACTATGCTAAAACATAGGCTGATTACAGATTGGAGTCTCCTCCAATTCGATTACACACTTTATCATTGTTAAAGCATTTTTCCCCAACATATGTGCAACTAAGTTGGCTTCTCTTTTTACATGCTTAGAGTAACAAGAACTGAATCTATTAATTAAAACTTTGATGTCTGTAATAAGCATTTCAAAGTAGTTGTTCTGTTGATGCTTCTTTTGTATTGCTTGAACCACTTCTGTGAATCTCCTTCCATTACAACATTTGTCATGCCAAGTTCAATACCAAAAATGACTGCTTTAAAAGCTGCATTGCTTCTGCTATTAGGGGTTCTGGGATGGAAGTCATCATCTTCCTCATTGTGGCCAAAATATTCCCTTGCTCATCCCTAACAGCAACTCCTATACCTATTTTACACGAGCTTGAGTCCATTGCAACATCCCAGTTTATCTTACAATAACCATGTGGAGGACATTCCCATATAATTCTATCAGTATTGTTTGGTATGCTATGGTTGTGATATCTAAAATTTGTAGCTTCTAAATCAGTCCTCATTTGATTCACTCTATGTGTCACTTGTTTTGGTTCAATGAAGATGTTCATAAAAATAAGTTCATTCCTTCTCCA
>QEOT01005230.1:158998-183789 GCA_003123785.1 Pterocarya stenoptera | reverse complement strand
GCAAAGATCCTGAGGGAATGGTTGAAGGTTACTTTTAATTTCAGTTCTGTTCTTTCAACCTGATTTTTTCGTCCACAATTTATTTAGTTTGTAATATAGTTAAGCGCTGGGTGCCAATTGACCCGTCTGAAGTTGCAAGTTAGGTACCATAAAAACTGGATTGTTGTCTCTGGGTTTTTGATGCCCATCACACAATTACAAGATATGGATTTGTATTTTGGTTTTATATTTTTGTTGTTCCCAAAAACTGAATATAGAAAATAAGGCAGTGGTTATGATACCTCTGTTTAAGTTTAGTTTCCATGTTATAGTCTTATAATTCTCCACAAGTGGACATGAACTTGTAGGGAATTATTTATTTATTTAGATTTACATGAACTTTGGAGATGTTTACTTTCATGATTTCTTAAATAAGTGATAAATGCATTTTATTATGATAATTTTTCCTCGTGCTTACAAATAAGAGATTTGCTTTAGCCACAGAAAATTCACAAATGTAAATCTACGAGTTGAAATGGTTTCTGTGGGATCTCTTTATGACTTCAGCTTCCTGTACTTTTATCTTTTCTTTTTTCTCGCTACTGCTTGATTCTAATACTTCATCTTTTCTTTCTTTTATTTTTTATCGATAATTCAATTACTTTATCTTCAATGTAGCTCCTTAATTAGCATACATGATTTTAGATCAAATTTTCATCCTCAATAAAGTAAGATAAATATTATTCATTTCTTCTTAACTATCATTCTATTTGTAAATCACTTGGTATCGATTCAGAAAATGATTAATAATAATACGATCAATAAACATTCAAAGTTACTTTTCTTCTAAAAGAAAATGTATTGGGTATCCCATATTTTTTTGATCACTGCATACTTTTACATGGAATGAAACAATTGAAAGAAAGAAAATGGTCACACAGTGTGAACACAAATCTGGTGTGTTAAAAGTAAAACACAGCAAACAAAGAGAAGAATGGCACCCGCCCTCACTTTCTTCGAGCAAATTATCTCCGCTCATAAAAGGAAGATCAAACAGATGTCCTTTATTTATTATTTGAAGATATACCAAATTTCGTACTTATTTCCTGCAAACTATTCCATTCCCTCCGCTGGCTCCGCCGGTGCAGTCTAGCATGCCATATTCCGTCGCCACGGAGTCCTTTTGTTCCGAAACCTCAGATGGAGAGAACGCACAAGAGCTGCAATCTGCCGAGAGAAGTGATGTGGTTCTGTACTTGTCCTCGCCTCCCACGACTGGCATTGCCACGCCTGGCTTTGCCGGATTCTCAAAATCCGGCTGGTAAGTCCGGCCAACAACTCCTTCAACTTTTGACGACAGACCGTAGAATCTAAACTGTACCTCCAAGTGAGCAAAACAGTCATCTGAAGGTATCTGATAGTTGTGGACTCTATCATCTTCCTTGGTCACGGGCACAACATTGACTGATATCTCTGCAACCTCTGGGAGAGTGACTATGACGCTGTTCGTGTACGATGTTCTCTCCACTCTAATGTCTTCTTCCGGGCTTCGCCATACAGAGAGATGGCCTTCTGGTATCATTAGTTCCTTCCCATTGTGAGAGAATCTCAAATGGTCAATTTTGTCATCCCAGGTCGCCGCTCGGGTGGCGTCGAGAGAGAAAGTGTTGGAGTCGAACAAGACACCCAGGGCTTGAATCCAAGTATAGTCCCTGGTTCTGCCTGCTGGCCGGAGCCCGACGAAGCGGGCATTAATTTGGAGGTTGCGATCCGAAACTAAGCTGAAATGCTCGTTGCTCTTGCCGTGGAAGTAGAAAACAATGCCATCTCCACCAATGAAGCGGGGATCGTAACATCCTGCTCCAGGGGCATTGCAGTTTGGTTTCCGATCTACAATAACCCAGAAAAAAACTGTGAGTCGTAATTTTATTTTCTATCTGCTTCTAGGAAAATATAATGGAAAAAAGAATAACATTGAGTACGGCTATGAACCCACACGTTGTAAAATATGTAGAGGTATATGATGATAGTCTTACTTTTGCACTCAGCTTTGCATACGGGTGAATTACAGTTGATATAGCAAACTTTCGCTTTCGGGTCCTTCGGTGATGATGATGGGCATTGTGCTGGGCAAATCATCTTTTTAAAGCGGCATGGACTACTTTTGCTGGTGCATGTCTTAATTTCTGCATGGATACACACAGCACCAAATGAAAAGAGTAGCAGAATCATCAACAACCCATTCTTGCTTAAGATCTCCATGGCGGCTTGTATATTTAGACTTCAATGGTTAGAAGAATACACGAATGGTGTGGTACAAGGGACTCTCTCTTCCATGCTCTTATAGAAGAATTATAAGTGGGATATTGGTGTTAGTTTGGCAGTGGTATTCTTTCTTAAGATTCTGTTTTTTTTTTTTTCAAAAAAACCCACGTTGGAGGAGGACATGATGGCCTTCGACGTTGGATACTTCAAATGCTTTTTTACGGGATTTTTTAGTCTTGGTCAAGTTTTTGGGGCTTGCAGTTCTTATCCAAGAATTAGGCAACTAACACTAAATGACTTTGGATGGCAAAGGCTTAATTTCATTAATTTGGTTGCTAGGTTGGCATAAATCGAGATGGTTAGGGTTAAAGCCGCGTATGACAAAGCGTTGTCATCTGCCAAACTCTTTTTTTTAAGACTTTAGAGCGGCGGAAAGCATGCCATACGTGAGCGCACGCAAAGACCACAACGCTGGTGTCAATGGCAGATCAAGGAACCCTGCACTTGCATGTGAAAGGGACTTGGCTTTTTGACCACTAAAATCGCCATAGAAACCTATATAATATTAAATATACGTCCCTCCCAAGTCCCATTTTCTTTGCTTCTGTTCCTTGCGCTAGCCATAATTCGAGCATTATTGAAGAGCATCATCAAATTGCATCTTCTCTAGTCAAGGTTGTTTATTGGATGTGACGTTGATCGGTGTAACGTACGTATTATATACCCCAGAATGTCTAGAACGGGTCAAACAGTTTTCTAAGGAGTCTAATTTGGGCATGAATATTCAAGTGAAATATAATATCCGCCATAATATATTCGTTAGTTTGTAAGATTGTGTTGTGTAATTATAATCGAAACCATTGGGTGATTGATGACATCACTTATATATGCTCCAACCCATTTAGATCACTTTAATTTTCATCCAATTAAACACATTTTATAATTAAAAACATGTAAATAATAATGGGTTCACACAGTATGCAAATATCAATATTTTGATTAAAGGTAGAGCTCGTTAAACAATACCGACTTTTGCCAAAATATGGTGGGCTTTTAAATTAATGAACTAAATAAAATATGTTGTGCAAAAATAACGTTGGAGCAAATAAAATAGAGATGAATTGGTCAAAGATTTTTAATAAAATAAATCACACATAAATGTTGCGAGACAAATATATATAAAAGAGTAAGTCAAATTTCTTCTTTATAAACAACAAATCACAATAAATCTTTGTTGCTTCGTAATTACCTCGACAACTTTATAGAATTTTTGTTATTGGTAAATTTGTTATTGAATACAAGACATAAATATCTATTTATAGAAAAATTACTTTGGGATAAGATAAGGTAAATATCTTAATCATTATGAAAATCAAATCCAAATACTATAACGTCAAATTATTGATTTGATATTATCTCCGACATCCCTTCAAATTTAAGGTGGAGAACTTTGAAATCTTGAATTTGAAATTTGAACGTAGCATTCATATTCATTGATTGATCACCAATGAGATATGAAGTGAATGACAACTGAAATATCAAATTTGGAATTGTAGCGAACAATGAACTATATATCATGACTTTGGTGATCAATTATAGAACCAAAATCAAAAGAATGAAAATGGATATCTGGCTTCAAATAATACTCACAACAGATCAAAACTCAAAAAAAATATCTTACAATGAATAAAGATATTCCAAATGCATGAACGTGAGACAAGATATAAGTGGCCGTTGATGAAAACTTTGTAAGAGGTAAAACTAGCTGAAGAAATAATCTACATGATCAAGCCTAGCTTTAGTCAAAGACTCTAATACCATAATAGAAGCTATAAAATAAAAATCGAAAGAAGAAAATGAGAGAGAATGAGAGCAGACACTTTGAAAGTTACATCTTTTTTATTTTCAACTATTATTGAATACAATGTATAGATTCCTATAATAGAGAAATTCATTGAGATGGATAAGAAAAGGTACATATATTAATCATTATGAAAATCAAACCAAAGTGATTTGATAATTATGAAGATCAGTTTCAGATAATATAAAATCAAATTCTTGATTTGATATTATCTCCAAAGAGATAACAATAATGGACTTGGTCTTACTTGATGTGATTAGCACTTCCAAGTGTTTCCATTAGCATCCACCACTATCCAATTTTAAAGATTAAACCTTAAAAGTATTCTTTATTATTAAAAAAACACCAACGGTAACTAATTGTGCTCATGATATTCAAATTTAAAAGATAAAAAAACCGAAAGGAAAAAAACAAACTATAAATAAAACAATATAAGTATTTAATCCTAAAGTTAAGAATAAGGCTTTACACAAGGTCGGTATAAAACAAAAGAGCATCCTTGATTCTATCATCCACCACCCTCGTCGAGAGATGCTATTCCGTACACATTATTTGAGTATAATATATCCAATAATTTTATAACCACAATAATTTTCATTTAAATTTTTAATAAAAAAATATTTTTTAAATCAAAGCCACCAAAAGTAAAAAAAGAAAAAAGTTGTTGTTAATATAATAAAGAAAATATTAAATGTACTTAATTTTTATTTTTAATGAAAAACTTACTTTTCCATATATATATCAGTTAATTCTTCATATGTCAATTATAAAAAACTTGCCAAATTTAAACTTTAAAAGAAAATGAACAAAATGAGTATTATAAGTGAAAGTGTAAGCAAAACTATAAATTCATAAAACGCTGCTCATATGATAATATAACATATTTCAGTCCACTCATTATAAATCAATTGAATAGCCCTTACAACATCCCTCACAATTCCCTTTGAAAGCTGCCTCAATTTCAAGAGCTAGCCCTGATGGAAGAAGTACGAACCCAAGCAAAAGCAGCTCTTGGTTTGGACACCTTGTGGAAAGCTTTGAGCAAAGAACTGAGATTTATGGTTCCAAAAGCTATCCCAAACTTCGTTAAGGACGTGGACATGATTGAAGGAGATGGTGGCCTTGGTTCAGTGCTGCTCTTCAATTTTTGCTCTGGTTAGTCCATCTATATATTTTTTACCATTAATTTAGCCGATTGGCTTATAATTTCTTTATGTTTTTATTTTTATTTTTAATGAATTTATTTTCTGTGCAACAAATAATATTAGATGCATCTCCGATGACATATCAGAGGGAGAAGATAGTGGAGCTTGAGGAGTCCCTGCACCAAATTTCCCTGGAAGTAATAGAAGGAGGCCATCTCAATCAGGGGTTTTCTTCCTACAAAACAACTTTCATGCTTACTGCAATTGGAGAGCAGGAGACCCTGATCGATATCAAGGTCTCATATCAGTTTGATCAAAAAGACGATAGGAACACTAAGAAGCCATTAAAGACAGCAGATTCTACATTATATTTTATCAAGTGCTTAGAAACCTATTTGCTGAATGCTGATTCCTAGTCTTTCTCAATGATTATGAATTATGATGATCAAGGCCCAACAGTACTTCTGCTATTAATATAAATAAGATCATGCATGCACCATGAGTTTCTCCATCTCAAACCTTGACCATTTCTTACAAGTTGCATACGTATATATAATATATATGGATCTAGTTTAGCTTCACTCTTTGTATTCAATAGATAAATAATATTTACAGTCATAGAATATATAAACATCACACTTATTTTTTTAAAAAAATTAATAAATATAAAATTTATATAAAAAAAATTAAATTTTTAATAATAAACTTTACTATTTTCAAAAAAAAAAAAAAGTACCATATTTATACAACTCATATATATATATATAGCATTACTTTTTCCAACCACAACTCTCAAAGCTGTGTTGATCCTGGGCTCAACTATGCTTGCGACGCCCGATGCATACCGTACGTCGTGTAATGTCCTACACCAGAAAAAACAATTGGAGAAGATGATGATCCGGTGGCATTTCATGAGGCTTGTTGCTCAGCCAAGTGTCACCAATTTGATTAAAGGACATCTGATGCAGTAAACACATGCTTTGTCCTTCAATCAGATATTCCCTGACACACGATTTTATAAATTTTCAATGCCCCATACATGGTACATTGTACATGGGCATAAGATTGTTTACCTAGCTGTATAGCCAGGTATATCATGAATTGTTATTTTTTGCATTTGGCTTGGAACGCATCAGATATTCCCTGACACACGATTATATAATCTTCAAGAAAAATGATATATATAAATTTTAAATACATAAATCTCATGTAATTTTTTTAATAAAAAATTTATCTATAAAAAAATCTGAAAAAATCATTTTTTTTTTGGTGAGATTCACATTTTTATAAAAAATTTATACAAAATCTTATATTTAAAGTTTGTACATGACATTACTCTTTTTATTTTTATATGTGGTTGAACTTTTTAGAACCATTTAAAAGGTTCTCTTGTTTAGATACGTATGATCACCAAACCAAACCTCGTGTGTAAAAAATTGTTTAGATGGTCTCTTGCTTCGAATTGAGTTTATTGATAATCTGCTTTATAATCTTTCAGATGCTAGTTATAAACTATATTTGACAACACTAAAGACATAAAGACAAAAGGGATCCGGGCACGTCTATACTGTGCCACGTCAGTTAACTTTAAATAATCGACTTGATCTGTAGTTTGCACTAGGTTTTTATTTTATTTTTGAGGCTGTGATAATAGCAAGATGGGATTGTTAGGTTTGTTTTAGTTTATTGGTTAAGTGGTTAGTTACCACTAGGTTAGTAAGTTCCTTTTATTTTGGGACGTTTGTTATATGTTGATTTGGTCTTCTCAGCACGTTGTAGGAGTTGTTGTACGTGGCTTGTTTTTCCGTTTGTTTCAATTTACTTATTTTAATTTACTCAGTAAGGCTATATAATAGCCAAGTTTGTTATTCAATAAAGATAAATCAATTTCCTCCAATTTCCTTTATCTTTTATTCAGTTTCTAGTCCCTAACATTTGGTATCAAAGCCCCATTACAAGGGCCTAATTAATTAGAAGCAACAATCTTCTTCGTCTGTTATACTTAAACTATGACAACGAAGAGTTCATTTGTGCAGCCAACAGTTTCAAAATTTGATGGGTACTATGATCACTGGGCAATGCTCATGGAAAACTTCTTGTGTTCAAAGGAGTATTGGGACTTTGTGGAGAATGGAGTTTCGGTAGTAGCAGTAGGTGTTGTTCTCACAGATGCATAGAGGAAGCACATTGAAGATCAGCAGTTGAAAGATTTGAAAACAAAGAACTATCTATTTCAACCATTTGATCGTTCAATCCTGAAGAGTTATAAAAATTCTTCAATTAGTGCATGCTGACATTTGTGGACCAATTAAGCCCATCTCTAATAGCAATAAAAAGGCATTTGCTTATTTTTATCGATGATTTTAGTAGAAAAACATGGGTTTATTTTTTGGTAGAGAAATCAGAAGCCTTTGCTGTTTACAAAAGTCTTAAGATTCATGTTGAGAAGGAAACAAACTCATTTATTAGAGGTTTACACACTGATTGAGGAGGAGAGTTTACATCACATGAATTTGCTAATTTTTGTGATGTAAATGGCATACGACGACAATTGACAATTGACAGTTGCATATACACCACAACAGAATTGAGTTGCAGAATGCAAGAATAGAACCATTATAAATATGGTTCGTAGTATGCTTTCAGCAAAGAAAATTTCCAAAACTTTCTAGCTTGAAGCAGTAAATTGGACGATGCATGTTTTGAATCAAAGTCCAACATTGGCAGTACAAAATAAGACTCTAGAAGAAGCTCGGGGTAAAGTCAAGCCTTCAGTTGAATATTTTAGAGTTTTTGAATGCATTTCTCATGTTCATGTGCCTGACGATAAAATAACCAAGCTTGATGATAAGAGCTTAAGTTGTGTTCTGTTGGGAGTTAGTGAAGAGTAGAAGGCTTACAAACTTTATGATCCAATTCTCTAA
Source organism: Pterocarya stenoptera (assembly GCA_003123785.1). Taxonomy (NCBI): domain Eukaryota; kingdom Viridiplantae; phylum Streptophyta; class Magnoliopsida; order Fagales; family Juglandaceae; genus Pterocarya; species Pterocarya stenoptera. Next base: position 175,615 of record QEOT01005230.1, on the reverse strand, counting down.
ATGATCATAATAAGTAAGGATGTTGTATTTGAAGAAGACAAGAATTAGGATTGGGATAAGAAGTATGAAGAAGTCATTGTGTGTGATTTGGAATGGGGTGATTGTGAGGAAGAATCAACTGTTAGTGAAGAAGGAAGTGGATCTAATCTTGATGCTGATATAGTAGAAGAAGTAGAAGAAAATGAAGTTGACGCTACTGCAGAAGCTACAGACACTGATTCTTCAATTCAAGATAGCTTTCCTAATCCAAATGCAGCAAGAAATAGGAGACTACTTGTATGGATGAGAAATTATGAAACAGGAGAAGGACTTTCAGAAGAAGAAAATGAAGCCCATTTTGCCATGTTTGCCGTTGCTGATCCTATTTCTTTTGAAAAAGTTGTAAAAAGTGAGAAATGGAGGACATCCATAGATGTGAAAATTGAAGCAATAAGGAAGAATGGCATGTGGGAATTGACAGAATTACCTAAAGGAGGAAAGACAATTCGAGTGAAGTGGATTTATAAGACTAAGTTTAATGAAAATGGAGAAGTACACAAATGCAAAGCTCGGCTTGTAGCGAAAGGTTACACACAGTAGTATGGGGCAAACTATACAGAAGTTTTTGCACCTGTGGCACGCATGGAGACAATCGAGTTGGTAGTCACACTTGCAGCTCAAAGATGATGGTCTATTTATCAGTTAGATGTAAAATCTGCATTCTTACATGGTGGGTTGAATGAAGAGGTTTTTGTGGAGCAGCCTTGTGGTTATGTGCAAAAGGGAAATGAGCAGAAGGTCTATAATTTAAAGAAGGCACTTTATGGGCTTAAGCAATCACCCAGTGCTTGGTATAGTTGTATAGAAGCCTATTTTATGAAGGAATGTTTTGAAAAGTGTGAATATGAACATACTTTGTTCATCAAAACTAACGAGGAAGGTAAAGTATTGATTATAAGTTTGTATGTTGATGATCTAATTTTACTGGACACGATGAATTAATGTTTGCAGAGTTTAAACATTCATGAAACATGAGTTTGATATGATGGATCTTGGTAAGATGAGATATGTCCTTGGTCTTGAAATTTTACGAAAATCTGATGGTATCTTTATTAGTCAGAAGAAGTATGCTTTAGAGGTGTTGCATAGGTTTGGAATGGATAAAAGTAATTCTATTTGTAATCATATTGATCCTGGTTGTAAGCTTCTAAAGGATGAAGGGGGAGTTAAGGTGGATAAGACTTACTATAAATAGGTTGGAGGCAGTCTCATGTACCTCACAATTACTTGATTGGATTTGATGTTTGTAGTGAGTATTATTAGTAGGTATATGGAGAATCCTACCGAGCTACATCTATAGGAGGCAAAAAGGGTGATGCGATATCTACAGGGAACAATTGACTTTGGGATTTTTTATAGGAAGGGAGAAGTGAGTCTATCTACCACAGAAGCAAAGTTTATTGCCGCAACTTCATGTGCATGTCAGGCAGTATGGTTAAAAAGGGTGTTAGGAAAGTTGAATCAAAATCAAAGCAAGTCATGTGTTATTCATTGTGATAGTAGCTCTGCAATCAAGCTTTCAAAGAATTCAGTAATGCATGGTCAGAGTAAGCACATAGATGTGCGTTTGCATTTTCTTCAAGACCTTACAAAGGATGGTACTGTGGAGTTAGTACATTGTGATAAACAAGAGCAGTTGGCTGATGTAATGACTAAACCACTCAAACTGAATACTTTTGTCAAGCTGCGAGAACAATTGGGAGTTTGTTCTGAGACTAATATAAATTAAAGCTTGTAGCATTCTGTTTAAGGGAGGAAATCTTAGGTTTGTTTTAGCTTACTGATTTGGTGGTTAGTTACCACTACGTCAGTATGTTCCTTTTATTTTGGGATGTTTGCTATCTGTTGATTTGGTCTTCTCACCACGTTGTAGAAGTTTTTATATGTGGGCTGTTTTTTCGTTTGTTTCAGTTTACTTATTTTAATTTGCTCTGTAAGGCTATATAATAGCCAAGTTTGTTATTCAATAAAGATAAGTCAATTTCCTCCAATTTTCTTTATCTTTTCTTCAGTTTCTAGTTCCTAACAGGGATTAGGATTTGAGGGTTATGGTGGAAAGTGACGAAATTAGGGATGATGCCGGCTATGATTACAACTAGCAAAAATAATGAAGACAACAAATGCCAAGTGGAAATAACGAGGATGATAAAGCTAAAAAGAACTGGAAAAATACTAGGAAAATAAGGGTCGATGATGCTCAAAGGCTGGATTTGGGAGGATTGAAGGGAAAGGAATTGGACAAATTTCATCCAAAAAAAAAAAAATCTCACGTGGCATACTGCCATGTTAGTACGTGGGATCCCTGTGTCCGTAGTAGGATATGGCTTCGTTTGTTTTCACATATGAGATAAGATGAGATGAGTTGAGACTAAAGTTAAAAGTTGTATAAAATATTGCTAGAATATTTTTTCAATATTATATTTATTTTAGAATTGTAAAAAATTGAATTGTTTATTTTATTTTGTGTGAAAATTTTAAAAAGTTATAATGATTAGATGAGATAAGTTAAGCTAAGAGAAGTTGTAAAAACAAACGAGGCCTTTGACTTAACATAGCAAAAAAAGAAGAAGAAATATAGTAGGACATAAACTAGTTAGGATACAACATGAAAAATCAAAAGAGACAACAAAACAACACATGATTTTTTGTACATTGGCAGGGCAACAACCAAGTACTTCAGTAGTTATCATCGTTATATATGCGCTCAGGAGCTTTCAAATATTCATTGGCAATGCCACAACATGATCAAAATCTATGCATTTATTTCAGCAATTAAGTTGCAAACATGTTTGACCTCTGCAGGGTGCAGTCTTGCATGCCATATCCATCATTCATTTGCAGAGTGATCTCTTTATCCAATACACTAAATCTTGGGAGAGATAGAAAAAGAATGGAGCATTGCCAAATCAAGTTTTGCCAGTTTCTAATGGAAATGACGTAGGAAGTAAAAGGAACAATGCAATAACATAATGACAGAGTGCAAATGAGGAATTGAAGATTCTATTCAACGTCAGAAATGAACAAGTGCTTTATTACTTATAGACAACTGCTTAATGGAATATAGGAAAAAAAATGAATACTAAAAAATACATTTTACAGCTCATTGTAACAACTCTACAAGATAAAAATATTCTACCACTACATTCTGGTATCTTCTGTGATTTGCTTGTCTGGAGGAACCAGAGGAACTTGAGAGGCTTCATGTGATAATTTCAACATCCCCCCACAAGATGAAGAGTATATGTTTATAATTTCCATCTTCAACAAAAGTTGAGTGAATACGGGAGAAAGTAAGGCTTGGTCAATAGGTCTGCTAATTGGAGATTTAAGGAACATAAGCGATCTACTTGTCCGTCTAAGATTTTATCTCGAACTAGATGACAGTTTAGTTTAGTATGCTTCATCCATTCATGGAAGACGGGATTTGCAGCGATGTGAATAATTGACAAGTTATCACAATATAAAGTCGCTGGCTTTGAAATAATGATGCGTAAGTCAATGAGAAAATATCGAAACCATGTAAGTTCACAAACCAAGGCTGTCATTGCTCTATACTCAAATTCCGCAGATGATCTCGACACTGTGGTTTGCTTTTTTGATTTCCAGGAAACAAGAGAATTCCCAATAAAGACACAAAACCTAATAGTTGAACGTCATGTATTAGGGCAACTTGCCCAGCTCGCATCACAATAAGCATTAAGCTCAAGTTTGGAATTGACATGAAAGAAAAGTTCTTGCCCCGGAGTTCCTTTCATGTACCTTATAATTTTAAAAAAGGCATTGTAGTGAAGGACACGAGGTGTTTCTATGAACTACTTTATAAGTGTATGATTTGGCTCAAATCTGGTCGAGTGTTTGTGAGGTAAAGGAGCTTGTCAACCAATTTTCGGTATTGAGCACGATCATTGAAAATTTCTCCTTCATCTTTTATGAATTTGAGATTGGGTTCCATAGGTAGGTGAGATGGCTTGGATGCTAACAGTCCTGTTTCCGCAAGTAAATCTAGTACGTACTTCATTTGAGAAAGTTGTATTCCCATTTTTGAACGCCTCCCTCTATTTCAAGAAAATATTTCAGGCTACCGAGATCCTTGATTTTAAATTTGGTTTCCAATAATTTCTTTACAGTTGCAGTGGAGGTAGCATCTGAACTCAGCAAGACTATATCATCTATGTAGACAAGTAGTGATGTAAATGAGGTTGTTGTGACTTGGTAAACAAGTTGTAATCAGCTTTGGACTAGATGAACCCAAATTCAGTCAAGGAAGATGATAACTTTGCATTTCACTGCCGTGAAGCTTGTTGCAGTCCATAAAGATTCTTCTGCAATCGGCATACTTGGTTGGTCTTTGCTGAGGGATGACCCGTGGGTGGTCGCATGTAAATCTTCTCATTGAGTTCTCCATAAAAGGAAGACATTATTTACAGCTGTTGAAGATCCCAACCTTTAATATCTGCTATTGCAATGAGATATTGAATAGACACTAGACACCAATTTAGCAACAGGAGAAAAAGTATCATGAAAGTCGATATCCTCACACTGCGTATAGCCTTTTGCAACTAAGAGAGCTTTAGCTCGTTCTATTATTCCATCCGCTTTCAATTTGTATTTATAAACCCACTTACTATCAATTGTTTTCTTATCAGGAGGTAAGTAAACAATGGTCTAAGTCTTACTAAGCTCAAGGGTCGCAAGCTTTTACTTCATTGCCTCACGCCAAATTGGGTCTTGGATTGCTTGGGTGTAAGAGGTGAGCTCAGTGTGCAGTGATATGGAAGTAGTGAAAGCTTTGAATTTAGGTGAAAGAAAATTATAAGAAATAGATGAAGATAGAGGGAAAAGAACTTGTGAATTTTTGGTGGGAAGAGGAAATGGACCTTGTGGCTTGGATGTCGACTAAAAGAATGTTAATGTAGTACTTTGTCCACAATGAAAGTCCTTCAAATATGCAGGGGCTTTTCTGGTCCTGGTTGATCTTCGTGGAAGTGTTTGAGTGGAAATAATGTCAGAGGAGGAATCAATGGTGAGAGGCATTTCAGTGAAGGTTGTGTTGCTATCTTTGACATTAGTGGTATCAATGGAATCCATGGTGTCATCTGTGAATGATAAAAGTGAAAATTCTCTTAGGATGTCTACGGTATGAGAGTAGCAAGAAATGTTTCATGTGGTGATGGAGAAAAGGGTTGGTTAGAATCTAATGTAGTGTTGGTGGATTGTTTTGAAGGGAAAATGTCTTCATGGAACACTACATCTCGGGAAACGAAAATTTGGTAAGTGGCTAAATCTAGTAGCTTGTATCATTTTACACCATATGGATACGCCAAAAATAAACTTGGCGAGCTTGTTGACCAAACTTTGTTCGAGCATGACTAAGAGTGGAAGCAAAACATAGACTCCCAAATGCTTTCAAATGTGAATAGGAAGGTTTAGTATGATATAAGACTTCAAAGGGTGACTTGTAATCAAGGTTTGGGATTGGTGTTCGATTGATTAAATAAACTGTTGTTTGTACAAAGTCAGTCCAACACTTCATGGAAAGATCGGATTGACATATTAAGGCTCCTGCCACGTTTAAAATATGCTGATGTTTCCTTTCATTTAAGGCATTTTGTTGCGGTGTTGCAACACATGTAAGTTGATGAAAAATGCCTTTGTTTTGATAGAAATTTGGCTCCATTGTCAATTCGAATAATTTTAACATGAGTTTCAAATTGAGTTTCAACAAGAGAACAAAAGATTTGAAGGCAACCTCTTGCTTCAAACTTAGTTTTTAGCAAATAAATCCATGTACACCTAGTGAATTGATCGACGATGGTGAAGAAGTATTTTGAACCATCATGGGCTTGCGTTGGATTAGGACCCCATATGTCAACTGCTATAAGTTCAAAAGCTTTGGTGACTTTGGTAACAGATTGAGGGAAGGGTAATTTATGTTGTTTGGCAAGGGGGCAAACATCTCATGGCAAATTTGCAATAGCCGAAAGTCTAACATAATCTTTGTTAATTTCATTTAAAATACTTTGGGTCATGGAGCTGTGTCCAAGCCGATAGTGCCAGTAAGTAAATTCATCAAACTTTGTAACAACAACGGTATTGATAGATTTTGAAGGAAATAAAGTCTGGAAAAAAGGGTATAGAGCAGTTGGGATAGGTCCTTGGAGTTGCAAATAATACAAGCCATTGTGCACCTTACTTTGTCTAGTCGTCATCCAAGAGGAAAAGTCCTGGATGTAACAAGAATCTGAAAAAAAATTAGACAATAATTAGAATGTGTAGTTAAAGATTTTGCAGAAATAAGATTGAAAGAAAAATCAGGAACACAAAGTACTTTTTTTAGAATTAAATGAGGTGAAAGGTGAATATCACCAATGTGAGTAGCGGCGGTGATGGTGCCATTAGCCAACTTTACCATATGAATGACTCAGGCAGTATTATGTGTGAAGAAATTGGGGCAACAGACCATATGATTTGTAGCTCTGGTATCGATAATCCACGGTGTAGATTGAGTGGTATGATGTGTGAGTGCTGATAAACAAAAAATTTTACTAGACATGGAAGTATTGCTTGGATCAAAAGGGATGGCTTGGACTTGGTTAACGACAGTAGAGCTGGTGCCATTTGGTGTTGGCTTGAGCAAGGCAAGAAGTTTCTTGTACTACTCCTGAGTAATAGGCGAGTCATTGGTGGCTTGGTCTTGTTTAAGAAAAATGTTGTTATCATAGGACTTATTTTTTAAACTGTTCTTATGTCCAGGAGGGAAACCATGTAATTTGTAGTATTTTCTTTGGTGTGACCAGGGATGCGACAACGAGAGCAAATAGGAAGATTTGGATTAGCTTTTAAACATCTTTCCACGGAATGGCTAGAGGTATTGTAGTGGGAACAATACAGTATGTCCTTGCAAGATGAAGGTTGGTTTCGCTAGTCTGGTCCTCTTGTGGCCATTGCTACTGGTGCTAGAATGGAGTGTAGCTGTCGACATTGTTCTTTTCGTTGAATCAGAGACAAGACTCGATTTAGAGTAGGGAGTGGATCATATAGAAGAATTTGTGCTCGAATAGAGTCATAGGAATCTTGGAGTCCCATCAAGAACTGGATCAGCTTGCCATGATGTTGGTAATCCATCAATGTCTTCATCGAGCCACAAGTGCATAGAGGCATTGGCTCATAAATTTCGAGTTCATCCCAGCAACTTTTGAGTTTGTTGTAATAGATGCTTCAGAATTAGCATCTTGAGCTAAAGAAGAAATGACCTTCATGAGTTGAAAAATACGCGGTGCATTTTGGATAAAGTAACACTCACGGAGGTCATTCCAAACATTAGCAACAGTGTCGGTGTGGGCGATGGTGGATCTACGCTTGAAACCAACAGAGTGTTGGATCCAAGCTATTATCATGTCATTGCAACGCTCCTATGGAGTAAAGAGAGGATCAGATGAATCAATAGGCTTAGAAATCTTACCATCAATGAAGCCAAGCTTGTTTTTGCTGTTGAGGGCGCGTCTCATAGTTCTTGCTTAGGTGACATAGTTTTCTGTTATTAGGTGCTCGGGAACCAAGGGAAAAGAGGCACCCTCACCAGGTTGAATGAAGTATGGGCTTGCTGGATGATGATGGTTACTCTCAGGATTTTGCATGTTTGAATCGGTTTGGGAATTATCTTGACTCATAGCTCTGATACCATAATGGAAATGACACACGAAGTAAAATGAACAATGGAATAACAGAATGATAAAGTGCAAATGAGGAATTAAAGATTCTATTCAACGTCATAAATGTTCAAGTGCTCTGCTATTTATAGACAACTGCTCTGCTACTTATAGACAACTGCTTAACAGAATAAAGGAAAGAAAAAATGAATAATAAAAAATACATTTTACTGCTCATTGTAACAACTCTACAACAAAAAAATTCTACCACTATGTTTTGGTATCTTCTATGATTTGCTTGTCTGGAGGAATTAGAGGAACTTGATAGGCTTCATGTGGTAATTTTAACAGTTTCTGGGGAGAGGACTCCAAGGAACCTAAAATACAGGACCTCCAATCCATCGGTGGAAAGCTTGTTTATAAAATTAAAATAAAAAAATTTGAAGAGTTTATGATTAATATATATTTTAATTTTTGTTTGAATGGTTAAAAGAGACACATGAAGTAAGTCATGTTATATTTATTGTATATTTAATAATGGCCATAACTTTTACATAAGTAAAAATATATATCATAAGATTCACTTTATGCATCTATATTTTCTTATATTTAAAGTGTCTAAATTTGAGGGAAATCTTTTTTAATAACATCATATTAACAACTTTGTATGTTAGGCGTAAACGACGGTTTGTTTTGAGGATGGCATACTATATTGGCCCATTAGTTTGGGCCCCACCTATCACTTTGCAGCCCATATGCCTTTGTTTTATTATGGACTGAAGCCCACTTATCGTCAATTCCCTCCAATCCGATTTGTAATTCACCGAGTTAAACTCGTTCCCTCGCCTCTCGAGATCGCGCCAGAAAAACCCTAGCTCTCATTCAACCGCTTCACCGAAATCGCCAATCTGCGAGACTAGTACCAACAAGGTGAGTCACACTTCTGTCTCAGTCCTTCAAGAACCTCTTTCTCAAATTCTTAGTCCATTGTAAACTCGATTCTTTAACTAGCTTTTGGCAGTGAACCCAAAAATTCTAACACCAGTCCAAGTAATTTGATACAAAATTTGCATATTTTTAGTTTATAGTTAAGTGTGAGTGATGAGAAATCGGATTTTCTTGGACTTGAATCATTCTTTGGTTAAGTACGAAATGGATTTCGTAGAAAATGAAAGACCTATTGGACAATTTTTGCTTGGGACGAAGATCGGGTAGTTGTGAAGAGAAATGGGTGACTGTGTTCTTGAAAGGTTCGTGAGCTTAACTGATTGATTTTGTTAGAAATCTTGTTGGTAAGTGAACCTGGGATAGGATAATGGAGAACCCGGATTCGGGCGGGTCGGTTTTGAAGCGGTCATTGAGGAAGAAAGCGGGTATGCGGAATTATGATGAGAATTTAATGGATGAGCTCATAGAGAAGCATTTGGGTGGTTCTTTGAAGAAGAGGAATAGAACAAGAGAGGATTTGGAGAAAGAAACGGAAACTGAAGCTATGATAGCGCTGTCAGTGGGGTTCCCAATTGATGCTCTGCTTGAGGAAGAGATTCGAGCTGGAGTGGTGAGAGAACTGGGTGGAAAGGAGCAGAATGATTATATTGTTGTGAGAAATCATATACTAGCAAGGTGGAGGGATAACGTACGGATGTGGTTGTCAAAAGGACAGATTAAAGAAACTGTAAGTAGCGAGTACGAACATTTGATATATTCAGCTTATGATTTTCTTTTGTGTAATGGGTATATCAATTTTGGGGTTTCTCCGTCTTTTGTGTCTCATATGCCAGGGGAGGCAATGGAAGGGTCTGTGATAATTGTTGGTGCGGGACTTGCTGGGTTGGCAGCAGCAAGACAGCTGTTGTCATTTGGTTTCAAGGTGGTTGTTCTTGAAGGCAGGAATCGACCTGGTGGAAGAGTTTATACTCAAAAGATGGGGCAGGCGGGTAAATTTGCTGCTGTGGACCTTGGTGGTAGTGTTATTACTGGGATACATGCAAATCCTCTTGGAGTTCTGGCCAGGCAACTTTCTGTACCACTTCATAAGGTCAGAGATAACTGCCCTTTGTACAAGCCAGATGGGGCAATTGTTGACAAGGACATTGATTCCAAGGTCGAATTCATCTTTAATAAGTTGCTCGATAAAGTCACTGAACTGAGACAAATTATGGGTGGATTCGCAAATGATATTTCTCTTGGTTCAGTTTTGGAGACACTCAGGCAATTGTATGCTGTGGNATTGAGGTAATAGCCGGGGACCAAGTGTTTCAAGCAGATATGGCCCTGTGCACTGTACCACTTGGAGTTTTAAAGAAAAGAGGTATCAGATTTGAACCAGAGTTGCCCCAGAGAAAGTTGGCAGCTATTGAAAGGTTGGGATTTGGGCTGCTGAATAAAGTTGCAATGGTTTTTCCACATGTTTTCTGGGGGGAAGACCTGGACACTTTTGGATGTCTAAGTGAACAGAGTGATAAACGTGGAGAGTTTTTTCTGTTTTACAGTTACCATACTGTTTCTGGAGGTCCATTATTGGTTGCGCTGGTGGCTGGAGAAGCTGCACAAATATTTGAATTAACAGATCCATCTGTTTTGCTTCATCGTGTTCTAAAAATCCTAAGAGGTATGAAAGTTTTTGAAAGGCAAAACCTGAGAGCTCTTTTCGTCTTTCACAGTTGTGTCTTCAACATTGACTGTCTTCCTTTACTAAGCTTAAATTACTCTACCTTGTTTCATATTTTCCGTCTTTCCCTTTTTACAGGTATATTTAATCCCAAAGGTATTGATGTGCCTAATCCAATACAAACCATATGTTCAAGATGGGGCAGCGATCCCCTTTCCTATGGCTCATACTCTCATGTTAGAGTACGCTCATCTGGAAGTGATTATGATATACTTGCAGAAAGCTTGGGTAATCGGCTTTTCTTTGCTGGTGAGGCAACAAATAGGCAATATCCGGCTAGCATGCATGGTGCCTTCTTGAGTGGCTTAAGAGAAGCTTCACACATGTACAGAGCAACAAGGTATCGCCAATATAATGGGAGGAAATTTACACAGAGGAATGTCGGACCAAGCAATGATGCACTGGTAGATCTATTCAAGAAGCCTGATCTAGTGTTAGGGAACCTTATGTTTATATTCGATCCTTTAACAGAAGACCCAAAATCGATGGGGCTTATGAGAATTACTTTGGGGAGTAGGGAACACAGCTATAAAGAGGAATCAACTAGTAGCTGCCTATATCAACCAAACCTTCCATTGCCGCTTTACACAGTTATATCTCGAGAACAGGCACAGCAACTGCTACTTGTGACTGAAGGGGATGAAAGTAGACTCTCATATATAGTAAAAAATCTTGGATTAAAGCTGATGGGATCTAGTGCGTTAGGAAATGTAGGCAATTCCTTGATAGCTAGCATTGCTAGTGCTCGAAGAGGCAAGGGCAGGAATCGCATGTCTGTTGGACCACCACACATTGTTTAGAGACGCTAATAGTTTAAATGCATTAATTTTTCAGGTGTTGCTGGCATGGAGTCTATTGATGTATAAACTTTCTCCATGGAAGTGATGTTAGAAAGTCAGCATGGCTTCTGCTCCAAGAAGTCGCACCAGATATAATCTTATCAAGTTCGCCATTCATCGACTTCAAGAGAGAGCAATTTCTTGGAGTTTTACTGGAGAAGCCCCTCCTTTTCGGTTTGAACATTTTTTGTCTAGTGATCAACTTGGTAGCCAATCGGACCCACCTGTTGATCAATCATGTAGCTTTAAAAATTTTAGGACTAAAGACTTTGTACGAGCAGCTTATCTTTATTGGAGGTCAAGTCTGTTGAATGTTGTTTGTGTCATGTATCTGATGATTCTGATCCCTTTGTCAATAGATGCCAATGTAGAAAATGTTGTATGTTGGGCCCTTCTGGCTCTGCTAATGCATTTTCTTTTCTCTTATTGCCCCCCTTCCTTATTTTTGGTTTTGTTGCACGGAGTTAATATAGGATCTATATTCGAGAAATCACCTCCGTTTGAAAAATGATTTGAGGTGTGAAAAATGTCTCTCTTTGGATCGGCTGTCATTTGAATCGTATACGAAGAGTCGAGGACAGAACACTCACTGCTGGTGGAGCATGCAATTTTTCCCTTTAATCAGTTTCGTTTTCATGTCATGTTTGGTCGCCTGAACGCTAGAAATAATTTCTTAGGTCTGGTTTGGATATTAAGTTTAGATGAGATGAAATGAAAGTTTAAAATTAAATAGAATATTGTTATAATATTATTTTTGTTTTGAAATTTAAAAATGTTGAATTGATTATAGTAGATAAAATTAGTATCTCAACCAGGCGTAAGCCTTTTTTTTTTTTTTTTCATCCTGAAATTGATTTCTGAAAGACTGAAGGTGTGTAATTTTTTTTTTCTTTTAAAATAAAAGGACATCCTAAAAAGCAATACTTCATAAAACTTGGCGTGCGGTGAGCGTGGATCGAACACGCGACCTTCAGATCTTCAGTCTGACGCTCTCCCAACTGAGCTATCCCCGCTTGATGTTCGGATTCTTTCTTTTTTAATTAATATTATTTTACAATCAGCCCTCCCGTCGACCGTGGATTTCAACTGATTCTCCAGGTCCGTGCAGGCAGCGAGAACGTTACCAAAATGTACCGTCCCATAACCGTTGGTCGTTTCCAGTTAGTGGACATAGATACTTGGTTGCACAAGAACGAGGTTGCTGACATGCTGTACAAGTGTGATTTGAGAGAACATTATTCATCTATTCGACGAAGCAGCTTCTAAAAAAACTTCTTCGGTCTATTGAGCCTATTCCGCAGGTGGTCGGCTGTAGTTGTAGGGTGGACACCGAATTAATTGGAGTTAGATTTCTCTGAATCTACTCTTACTCTAATTTGAGTTCAAATCTGAATTCTGATTTTTGTAGATTCTGATCCCGACACCAACTCGATAAATATGAAATTAAAAAAAGTTTAAAATATTTTAAAAAATAATTTTTTGTGATATTTTAAATTTCAAAATTTTCAAAAAATTTAAAACTAAAACTAAATAATTTACTGTTAATTTATTTCTATTCTAATTTCTAACTTATTTTTATACTAGATATATACTATAATGTCTAATTACATGTAATCATATTATGGTATTACATATTATTTTAGTGTCTAATTACATGTTATTATATATTAGTATTACATGTTATTATAATAATGTCTAACTTATTTCTAACTTAATTATATACTAAAATTAGTTTTTAGAGAGAGATAGTCCTTCTCTCTAAAAGCTACAAAGATCTAAAATAGCGTAGGATCGAAGCTCCTCCCTTCCCTTATCTCTCATTCCTCTTCTCCTTAGTTCTCTCTTTTTCTTTTCTTTTTGGATGTTTTTTTTCCAGGATTAAGAATGTTGGAAGGATATCGCAGGCCGATGTCAGTGGGAGACACCTCTGTCCGAGGTACTCAAATTGTTGCACATCAATGGGCTCCTCCACAAGTAGTGTGGCCCCGGAGGTCATGAAACAAAAAGGTAACGACGGGTCCAAGGCCTTTTCAGGACCTATGGCTAGCTGGGTGGGTTCCTCCAAATGTATCCTATGGTTTTCTTAGCCCTTCCGTTTTTCATGCCTTTTGAGTTTCTCATTTGGTTTTTAGTGCAAGTCGATGCTGGCCATAAAGATCTCCAAACTCCTCGTCCCCGACAGGTGAGATGTTATCCATTCCTTGGTTCCGAAGAGGGATAACGAGACCAATTCATCTGGTAGCTACCAGGGTTATTTACTTTCCTCTAAGGTTGAAAATGCGGATTTATACCTTTTCAAGGTATAATCCGTTATTTTCTCCTGCTTTTTTAATTTCTGTAATTTTTTTGTTTTTAGAAAATAAAAAATCAAAAAACACATATTCTCTTAGACTTTGTTTGAAGAGTGTGTTTTCTCAACTCCATTTTAGACGGAGTGTGAGATTTTGGTGCACCCTACTCAGTCGGAGTAGCAGTTTGGTTAATTTTGTCTTAGACAAGATTGTCTAAAGAGGTTTACAGTTTGGATTAGACCATGTCAGTCAGTGTGGACTGGGGAGCTATTAGTGTTTGAAGTTGGCTTGTAATGTATATTTCAGGTCAAGTTGTAATGTCCGATATTAATGAATGCGATATGCTTTTTATAAATAAAAATATATATATACTAAACTTTCTAGTATCTAATTACATGTTATTATACTTTAGTAAATTAGTATATGTGTTATTAATTTATTATAATAAATTTATTTAAATTCTAAGCTCTAATTTATTTCTATACTTGATTATGCATGGTAGTAATACTATGATATTTACATATAATAAACTATCATTAATCTATTTATATTATAGTATAAATATATTATTTTATAATAATTAGCTCATACTAGTATTAGTATAAGTTCTAGTTATATAACTATATTAGTATATATGATAAATATATAGATAAATACATATTTTTATTACATATGTACAGTATCGGAGTCGGAGAGATCAGAGTCAGAGCATAAAGTTGGATCGAATCGGATCAAAGTCGGAGTTGGTCCAACAACGCCTCCGACTGAAAAATTTTAAAAATAAATCGGACCTTTTAATATCTAGTTTGATGCGTGTTGAGGAAGCCCTACAAAAATGTAATGGTGAGTCCAAAATTGTGTCCCATCTCGTGTTAGTACCGACATTTAAATTTTGGGTGAGTGGAGAGTGGGGTTTGTTTTTTTTTTTTTTTTTGGTTAATTTGCATGATTGATCAGGACTTACTTCAACACCTAAAAGATAAACAGAGCAGGCCAAAACCAGCTTGTCTGTAATTACAATATAAACACAAACATATTCATTCAAGAGATTGCCAAGGCTAGCGAAGGATTCGATTCTCACGTACGCATAGAACTGCCCCAGAAAAGCAAGGGTGATTTTTCTCCAATTTTCAGCAAAGAGACGTGGAAAGTCGGCCAAAAAAAGTTTATTTTGGTGTTACTTTCTGAGAAGAAAAATAATTTATACACAATATTTTTCATAATGCATTTCACAACAATGTATTAATTTTGACCTCTCAATTCAGATAAGACTATTTATAATTTATATATAATTTATTCATATATAGACTATTATTTTAAAATATAATTTTTATATATTTATATATATAATTTATTTATATGTAAACTATTCTGAAATAATATCCGAAACGATATTATTATTGAAACATTTCGTTTTGGTGCCTCAACCGAAACGGTTAGAGATACTATTTAAAACATCGGTATCAATAATCATCTTTTTCAGCTCTCTTGATTGACCTACCTAAGCTTGTTTTGCGTAGAAAGTTTAGGCCGCAAATTAACGTATACAAATGATATTGAGAATTATGAAGTAAGAACGCCTTACATTGCAGGAACTTACGTAGAACCTGATACTAAAATGAATGGACCACAAAAGTCAAAACATGCAACTCTCACGTCATTCCTCGCATTATCCGACCCCATATACAAAACGTAGGTCAACATAACTTCTCTGCACCATTTAGAATGCTGCGTGCAAATTATCAACGCGTACACACAGTATTGCTTTCACGGAAAATAATGGGGAATGGGTAGGACAACGACTCTACCCCAAAAAAGTTATCGAAAAAGTCAAAGCCAAAGGCAAGAAACTGCGTGTTTTAAAAGTATGTTGGTCCAAAAGGTCAAATGATTCGTGTCCATGATTGGCAGCTTGAATAATTCTATAAAACAACGATCTAATTAACTTTTGCCAACTGGGCTACCACAAGAGAACACTTAATTGAATGTGATGAAATAATATATTTTTTGTAAGAGTTATTCTCTCAAATTAGTGTGTATAACATATCATCTACGTTATTTAAATAAATATTTAATTTGTAATATTTAAATTAAATTAAATTATACTGTACAAATATTTTATTAGATGTATTCTATATACCGATTTAAAAATATAATTGTTCTTACTCTATATATATATATATATATATATAAAATACTTGCAGGCCAAAATATAAGAACAGACAGGGGACCCGATCATGTAAATATCACAAGGACAGCGCCGATGGCATTTGTTTTTTGTCATCCCACTTGATATTAAGTGGATGGATAGATTCCCACTAACTTTTCCACTTTGTATTCATCCATCAACTAACGAGGCCTACGACATTTTGATTGGAACCCAGCTATCGATCCCAATCATTGAGAGGGGAAGAGAGTTATCAGGTGCACTGCTTATGATTAAGATGCAGTTTTGTGGCATAATTAACTCTGGTGTTGACGCAAATTTTTAATTTTCACTTCTTTTTCTTTGTGAACTCGCCACGCCACACGACATAAAAAATTATATTTACAAGTATGTGTATAGATCATACTTAGTATAATATTTATGTAATATAATTTGATTTTAAAAATAAATTTTAAAATTTAAATCTTACAAATCAAATCTTATTATTTAAGTGATGTAGATGATGTAATCCATATACCGACTTGAAATTAAAATAACTCATTAACTAATAAGAGCTAACAATTTTTATCACCCTATAAAGACTTAATGTGAATTCAATACAGAATTAACATGATTAGAGTCAAGCGATTTAAAATCAAATTGATTTAAATTAAAGATTAACTCGGTCATAGACAATACGCACATAGCATCACACAATCTAAATGTCGACAAACAAACCCACTTCTGGACATGAGTTTTCGGCTAGGTTTGGATGGAAGAAGTGTTTTATCATATCTTATCTCATTTCAACTCATTATTATAATTTTTTTAAATTTTCACATAAATTATAATAAATAATTCAACTTTTTAAAATTTTAAAATAATAATTTAATAATATTTTATTCAACTTATAATTTTTATCTCAATTCATTTCATCTCAACTCACTATACAAACGCACCTAATAGGAATGTGGAATGGTTC
>QEOT01005230.1:137444-157551 GCA_003123785.1 Pterocarya stenoptera | reverse complement strand
AGAGGTTTCCCGCCCAAAGCCCGCCTCTCAAAGTCGCGTTATATTATTTTCTGTGCAAGACTTGTTGTAGAAGACTTGAGTTGTTAGAGCCTGGTTCAAGAGTGTGCGAAACATGATATTACATATGATTTCAATAAAAATAGTATTAGAATATTATTTTTTAATATTATTATTATTTTAAAATTTAAAAGAATTAAATTATTTATTATATTTTATATAAAAATTTAAAAAAATTACAAGTACGAAACGTTTCTATTCCTATATAGAAACGAGCCAAAAAATGTCAGTCAAGAGCGGCTTCTGTTGTCGTTCTCTCTTTCCTTCCTTCCTTCTTTCTTTCTGGGGGCGGCCGAGTTGGAGAGAGGAGGAGGGAGGTGAAAGGGTGTGAAAAGACCAAATTGACCTTCGGTCTTCTTTCTTCCTCTCTCTCGAGCTTCTTCTTCGTTTTGTTCCTTTCTGCAGAGTCACCATGAACGAGAAGGCCAACGTTTCCAAAGAGCTCAACGCCAAGCACAGAAAGGTCCTTATTATTGTTCTTCTCCTTCTCCTTCTCCTGTTCTGCTTTTCCATTATGGAACCCAAAAACTTACGAATTGTTTAAGTTGCCACCCCTTTTCTCAAAAAATTTATCGGATCATTCATCTTCCATTATTATGTTAGATTGTTTGCTCAGAATTTGATGAGAGATAACGGAACAGCTGGAAATTTTTGAACTTTTTGTTAATTGGCCGGTACAAGATTTGGGAACATTTCGGATTTGATCTGTATAACTTGGACCAGAAATGTTCTGATGAAATTGGTCCATTGATTTCCTGGTCGGTGCTAATTTTTCTTTCATGCGCTGCGTGATTAGTTTTTCCGTTGTTATTTTTTTAATTGGAGTTCGTGTGGAATTTGATCAGTGCTATTATGTGATTGATGTTTTTTTTTTTTTTTTTTTTCCTACTGGGATTCCGGAATTTTTCGGTGGCGGTTTGAGTCTTTGACGCTATGTAATAAGGATTCGGTGGGTGTATTTTTATCGGATTGAATGGTGTTCTTATCAAGCTTACACCGTAAAAGCGTCGTCTTTAATTAGATTTGTCGGTTTTTTATCAATCATATCTAGTGTTTTCTTTTCACATGATCGATTTATAGTATCTATGTCATTTAGTTTAGAAGATTGATTAAAAAAAAGGTTCAGAAGATGGTTGCACCAGCAAGGACGAGTTGTAGGGTATATGATACTTTTACTCCTATCTTAGTCGTCAAAATGATATGTTTTCTATGATATTTAGAAAAAAGAGAGTATGTTTTCTGACTTGGTTTTTCCATATGCCGGCCTTTTCACTAGAACACCTCGTTACCATAAATTAGTTTTTTTTTCCCTGTCAGATATTTCTTTTCATTGCTGTGCACGTAGAACATTATCACAACTATAAAGTTATCATTTATGTTTATAAAAATTGTAGGATGGATTTCTATATAGAGGGTGGAGTGTTTTATGCGTTTGAAATTTGTCTATCATATGTTAAATGTGACCTGCTATTGCATCAAATATGATTATTTTGGTTGGTGGAGCCTTCCTTACAGGGTGTATGAGAAAAAAACAAATGACAATGGGAGAGTATGTTAGATGCTGTTTCTTCAAATGGTTTCTTCTTGTATGAGATGTGTATATGTTAATATTTAAACTAGAACTGAGATCATTATCTTGGGTTTTGGAACCCTTAACCATTCAAGAGGCATTTTTCAATTTGCATCAATGTTCCTTATATGCCATTTTTAGCTTGGTCTTAGACTGTAATGGTTCTACTGGACTTACTTATGCCAACACTTTTTAATATCAAAACCCACATGTAACCGGAAAGGAGATTTCGATAAAAAATAATAATAATTATGCTGACACTTTGATCAAGCATCTGGTCTTTCTCCTTGGTTATGATTTTATTTCTATACTTTTCACCAGTCTATTCTCTTGATTATGATCTTACCTCCTGCTTTAAATCTATGCAGATACTGGAAGGACTTCTTAAATTGCCAGAGAATAGGGAATGTGCTGACTGCAAATCTAAGTATGTCCCTTGACAGTTCAAAATAGATGATCTGGATATTCTAACAGTTTTATTTTTCTTACTTATAAAAAATATATAACATATTTATAATGAGGAATTCTAAAGAGATGATGTAGATATTATTCAGCGGTAGAATTCCAAGTGCATTTGGAAAGAATTATATCGAACAACAGCGATCTTCTTTGGTTATATGAAATATAAGTGTGTTATTAGTCAAGTACATTTTACTTATAAGAGTTTCTTATAATGACCTTATTGCTATGCAGAGGTCCAAGATGGGCTAGTGTGAATTTAGGCATATTTATATGTATGCAGTGTTCGGGGATCCATAGAAGTCTTGGGGTACACATATCGAAGGTTGTACAATTTTTTATTTTCTATTTTACTTGTCAATTAATCGTTACTCATTTTCCAGTTTATGAGCTTCATGCAGTAGGCTAATTTACATATTTGAAAATGGCTTTGGTTGCAGGTGCGGTCTGCTACCCTGGACACTTGGCTTCCAGAGCAGGTTGCCTTTATTCAATGTAAGCTTGTCCATTATGTCATGGGCTTGAATTTATTATGACTGATAAGACGTTGAACTTAAGCTTGATAACTGCCTAAGATTGTTTTTTTTTTTGGTACATATAGCCATGGGAAATGAGAAGGCAAATAGTTACTGGGAAGCCGAACTACCTCCAAATTACGATAGAGTTGGAATTGAAAATTTTATTCGTGCAAAGTATGTGTGTAAGAGGCCCTAGGAACTAGTATCTTTCTTTATATCATTTTAGTTAATTGCTATTCTTTGTTATGTGCATCTAGTATTAGTTTTAAGATCACTCTTTATATGTTCTTTCTAATTATAGCACATTATTCTAGGTACGATGACAAGAGATGGATTCCAAGGGATGGAAAAACAAAATCATCGACTAGAGGGCAGGAAGACAAGGCTTCTGTGCATTGGCAGAGACCTGGGGAAAGAAGTGGTCCGGGCCCTAGTTCTGGTTCTGAAAAGACATTTGAGGAAAGGAAGAACACTCGACCATCTAGTACCATTCCCTCTACCAAAATGAGTATTCCCGTTCCACCTAAGGGACCTGAGCAGGTATTTTGATTTATTTTCCCTAGTTGATAAGCATTCATTTATTGTGTCTCTGCTTTCAAAGAACAAAAAAAAAGCCTTTCTATTTATGAGATATCCATGCCTTAGCCATCAATTTCTGCATAGCAATGGGATAGGATTAAAAGTGCAAATGCTTTAATCACTGTGGTTATCTCTACAAAGTATAGGCTATGTCAAGGTGTATCTGAAAGTGTTTTGAGTTGATTTGCTGAATTTGTGGTTTCTATATAGATTATTTGGCCATGGTGTTTTTAGCACTACTTGGCTCAATGTTTGGCCTGAGGACCATTTATGGGGGTGTTTTGTCATTTGTGGCTCACAAATCTAATCATTGCCATAATATTCATGATATATGGAAGAAATTTTTTTTTTTGATAAGTATGATATATGGAAGAAAATTAAGGAATAAAATACCAATGTAGTGCTGTGATCATGGTCAAATCTATGCAGTCTAATTCGATGCATTGTCTCATCTCTTAAGCTATTATGGTTGAGATTGGTTGACCTACGTGATTCCAGTTTTGCCTCGCTCTTTTCCAAATCCTTTTTCCTTTATTATCCTTCTTCTCTAAATTTGAAATATAGATTTGATGCATTATGTTCATTACGCATGAAATATATACTTATGAGCAGGTTACTCCCGTTCCTAAGTCTCAACACACACAGAAAATAGAACCAGCACCAGCAGTGCCCCAAGCTGAAGCAACAAAGCAGCCTTTGAATGCTGCTTCTACTGTCTCTCCACCAAAGGTTGACTACGCAACGGACCTTTTCAACATGTTAACCATGGATGCTCCAAGTGAAAACGGCTCAGGGGAAGCTTCACCCGATGACAATTCTTGGGCAGGTTTTCAGTGTACATCTCTACTGACCACCACTTTTTACTTACTGGATCATCAAATCTGTTAGTTTTGTCGACTTTTTTCTTTGCAACTGCGTTGAGGTTAAAAAGTTATGGTTGTGATTTTGTCTTATGGTTGCAGCTGCTGGAGAAGCACTGACAGCTGAGAAAACTGGTACGAAAAAACCAGTTGAAAGTGGTCCCCAGTCTACCTCTGGAATTAAGGATATTTTTAAAAATTCACCTTCAGTTATACCTACTCCAGTTTCAGAGAAACCCCAGAAACATGGGAATAATGATATTATGAGCCTTTTTGAGAAGGTATGTGCTTCACTATCATTTATAAGATTGTTACGAACTGTATTGCTTGTTTCATTACTTTATTTATTAACTTTTATATTTACCATTCGAGTTTTTGTATAAAAGTTTATTTTCCAATTTAAAATAAGGTCCAATTTTTACTTATAAAAAAAAGGTCTAATTGATTGACCTTAATAAATTTTTGAAAAACGACATTTGTATTTTATTTGGCTGAAGAATTTTTATTTTCACTATAATTTATCCAAAAAACTATTAGTTTCAATATTAACATGTATTGTGTGTAAATAAACAAATCTGTTTACATGGTTGAAAATGCAGTCAAGCATGGTGTCGCCATTTTCTGTGCATCAACAACAACTTATGATGCTTGCTCAGCAACAGTCCCTTCTCATGGCTGCTGCAGCTAAATCTGCTGGTGGGGAACTGAAAGTTCTTGGCACTGCACAACAACCTGGGTCCAATGGCAGTATCAATTTGCCCGCTCAAAGTTGGGCGAATGCTGGCTACCAGATGCCTGGAATGGTAATGCCATGTGAACCACAAACATTTAATGCAGGGATAGTACATAGTGTGAATGACTTAAAGTCGTACTTTATTAATTTCTATTACTGGGTTTCTGACTTTGTTATCTTTCTTCCTGAGTTTAGACAAGGAACATGGTGCCAGCATATCCAGTGGGCAGATCTGTTCCATATCCTACATCTAGGTATTTCATGAATTTTTCATATGGGTCAATCTTTCATATCTAGAATTGGTTTTGGAAACTCAAAAATAAGAAAACAATATCTGTTTCATGATCCATGTTAAGTTTCAGTTGTCAGCTGAATTGAGCTGTAACTTTATCAGTGTCTTATATTGGTTGCCTAGTTAGACGGTGCTATTAGATGAAAGGCTACGACTTCTACTGCAAAAAAAAAAAAAAAAAATCATTTGGCTTTACACTAATTTCATATTGACTGACAACTGTTGCCGTTTATTGCTGGCAGCATGTATGCCATGGGGCAATCCACCCAATTTAATACTGCCGCCACCAGTGCAGTGAGTAAACCTCAATCGGCATCTGCAGTACCATCTATGCCTCCGACTCGAGCAGGGAATGATTATGATTTCTCCTCCCTAACGCAAGGGATGTTCTCAAAACAGTAAGTTGCCTTTCTGGTGATAATGCTTGCTTTTCCATACTATACAAAATTAGATTAAATGCAGGAAAATAGCACTTGGACATGTCTTATATGTACTCGGGGTTGTAAACTATTTGTAGAGGCAGTTCATATTTCTTTCCCCTTCATATCTGAGTGATTCGTTCATTTGTACCAGTAGTTGTATCTGGAGTAATAAAAAATGAGTTCAGATTGATTTTGAATGGTCTTTTTAATTTTTTCCTTTAATCTACATCTACTGACTGGTTTGGTTACACAAAATCAAAGTATTTCATTTTATCTCTTATAATCATCACAATTTTTTTAAACTTCTACACAAAATATAATAAACAATTCAATTTTTTCAAATCTCAAAATAATAATAATATTAAAAAAATTATGTTATAATAATATTTTATTCAAATTTCAATAAAATATTTTATCTCATCTCATTTGAGTTTGATTAAATTGCATAATCAAATGATACCAAATTCTAGATTACCTTTTTAAAAAGCCATGCAGGGATTGGCTTGTGTAGGGGGGAGGAAATTTGGTTATTTTGAATTATTAAATATATAGCAACTTGGACATACAATTTCGTCCCACAGTGATTACCACTGGATTTATGGCATCTGGGTAAGTAGCGTTTGTGATCAACCATGAATTCATTATTGGCTTCTTGCGTGTCTTGCATGTCAGCTTGGTTAGATGCATACTTGATAAATGTGGCCCTATGAAAACGAAATAAAATGTAAATTTAATAGAACTTTTGTTACACATTTATTTGTTCAAAATATTTCCTCTGTTCAAGTGATCAACAAAGTCAAAGCCATGCATTTCTGGTCACAAAATGAATCCTTGCAGGTAATGATAAATGGGGTGTGTTTCGTAGGGTTTAGGAGTATTTTTCATAGGATGTGGGATGTGGAATGGTAAATAATGACTGATAAGAAGAATTTTTCATAAATACATACACATTTGACTTGCTATGAAAAGGCTGGTAGCTAGGCAGCCACGTTTTTTTTCCCGTGAACTTTGCGATTTCTTGTCTCAACTCTTCACATTCTTTACCCAGTCGAACGAGAACAATATACTCTTTGATATCGGTTTACACGTATAGCTTCCCTGCCAATTAAAATCTGAGCTTTAGAACTTGGGAAGAAAGAAAACTAATGGACAATAAAGACCCAGGCCAGAGGCGTTTGTCTGTAGGGGGAGACTATTACTTTAGAGTTGAATCTGGAGAACCATTCATCCAGGAAGATGGGTTCTCCATGTACTTGTTCATGGCGTCACGTGTCACTAATCAGCACATTAGACGGTGCTGGTACAGTAACTCTATCTCTATCTTTGTCCTCTATCTTGAAAAATCACCGCAACTTTATATTACCTGAAACAAGTCCTTTAATTTTTTTTTTAATAATATTATATGCTAATTGGTTTATCTAATCCAAACAAACAAATATACAACATCAAAATGTTCATGTTCATGTCATTCGAAAATCTTGTCGGAAACTCATATTTTCTAATTTTAAACCACCTTCTCATTTGTGTTCAGCAGGTTTTTGAATCTCGAAACCCTATTTTGTTAGTTGCTTAGAAAAAAATAAAAAAAATCTTTAATCTTTTTGTTTTTTGTTATATTTATTCATTATTGTTTCTGCATATGGTTGGAAGTGGTGATCGATCGAGCATGTTTTTTTTATGGTTCATTTCGGCTTTAATTAGTTGGAAACGTAGGAATATGTTTGGTGGCTGAAATGACTCCAAAACACAATTCAAACTGATCATTTTCGTGCGGTTGTTTCGGACTTCGTTTGCAATAAGGAAAATTTAGTAGGCTTGTCATTTTCGACAGCCCTCAAAATGTTCACGCCAAAATCAGATCTAGATATGCTTTGGACCAGTGTTCTATTCCATCTTGTCTTTGTTATATGTTGATGTCCTCGATCTCTTTTGCATTTTTCTACTCAATTTAGTTCCCAAAACAAAATAAATATGACCCATGACTCCCAACGTTGTCACCATCTCCAGAACCCAACCATCCAAATGTATGACTTGGGAGAAGCAGCAATTGACTTTTACGCTATTTACTTAACCAAAGACTCCAACATTAAATTCCAATCATTTGGTTGAAACTTGAACAAAACGTGAACAAGAGAGATGCCACGTGTATATATATGCATATTGTACGTAGATATACAAGTAAATCAGACCTACCAAACATATTATTTGGTAGATAAAACCCTTATTATTCACCATGGATGATGCACATTGAAAATGCGTACGGGTCATGTTTTCTGCCAAGACAATTTTCTTCCACATCCAACTATCTCTCGTAATTCAGGCAAGTTTGGTGGTCTTAGGATGGTCGGTCTGGATTTTTAGGACTAAAACAATGACAGCTAAAAAAAGTAACTTCTCTTCAACTAATTATTGCTATATATTAATTCATATATATAAAAATATAAATATTAAAAGCATATCCATAACTAATCTGTTGTGAGAGAGGATGAGAACATTCACTTAAAATGTGCTTTATAATTTTGCACCCTACAAAGGCCGAGTTCATATGGGCCGGGAATTCAGGGACGGTAAAACAGCTCCAAACTTAACGGTCAAAATAATATAGCCGTTGAGAATGAATGCTATCTTTCACATTTTCACAAGATTTCTGACAACATCCATCCCACTGAATTATTATGTATTATAAATACTTAGGTTATTATGAGCATAAAGAGAAGCGCAAGTGAAGTGATTGCTTACTAAATGTACCCCAACTTTAATACATAATTCAGCATCTCCGCATTAACTCAGTTTTTTTGGGTAAATAATCGAATTTGCAGTATCTCATGAACCATGGTAGGTGACCCATCCGACGCTGAATTATAAATGTATTTATTGTTCTTGACTAAAGATAATAATGTATTTATATATTCATATTATGTATAGTCTCCTATCTAAGAAACATACAAATATCGTTTATTTGAATTTGAATAATATTTTATATAAATCTCACACAGTCTATCTTAACATTAATCTTTAAATTTTGCATGTGTTTATAGCAAAACTATTGTTCTCATCTTAGCTTTTCAGCCATATTTTAATTTTTGTTAATCATACCGATCGATTAGCATGATTGAGCTCATCAGATTCAAGTAGATCAAATAAATGAGATCAAGCTCTATCCATCACCGTATTCATATTTTTCACTAAGCAACGTGGCCAAATGCAATGGAATCCGAATTGCGAGAGTGCCACATGTTCAAAAGCTGACGTGACAACCTGCCTACTCGTCATCTCCAGATCACGTATTCATCCACATGGAAAGGCCAAAGGGCCCCACCCGCACCTTATTTTACCGCATCTGGTCCGCGAACTCATTATAAAATGCCTTTACTGCAAGCAATCCATCCATAGCTTCTAATAAAAAAAGCCTTTTCTCCTTTATCTGACGGCCCACGTTTCACCACCTTCCCCTCTGTTCCATTCTCCTTTATGAGTAGCATTTTTCTTATAAATATCCCTCGTTTAGGTAGCACTTGCAAGTTCTCGCCACTCATTGGATTTCTTTCGAGGCTTCGACTCACTCTCGAACATCGCCGGAACAAATGGCGCACATCTCAGCGAGTTCAAGCAATAACTGGACCCTTTCTCTTAAGCTTGTTTTGATCTCTACCATTGTGTTATCCCTAGCTGCGATGTTGAAGCTTTCGCTTCCAGTGGTATCGGATTTCGTAGCCTATGAAATCCCTTCCATTTCGAGCTGTGTGTTGTCATGGCTGAGGCCTCCGTACCTCTATATCGTCATCAACTTCATCATCGTCAGCATCGTCGCCTCCTCCAAGCTCCAGCAGAAACACGATTATCTGATGCCTGATATGCCGGTTGGTCAACCACCTCCGACAAAGGTCTCCGGGATTGTACCGGATTACACTGTTATTTACGGAGATGGCGTCATTTTGAGTGAATACGGCTACGTCGGGCAGAAGGTTTCGATTTCTGAGGAGCTGGTAATGGATACGGAGAGTGTGTGGGGACGAGTGGATCCGAAGAAGGCCGTGAGCGATGAGATGTTGGCGAACAGGGGCGATGAGGCCGGGGAGCTGGAGAGGAAAGATTCTTTGGAGGTTTTGTTTTCGAGTAAAGAGAGAGAGAAACCTGCCAAATTCGCTCATCGAAAGCCTCTGAAAGCCAATCCTGAAGGTATTCTGATTTCTCTCCCTCTAACTTTTTATCCTTTTCAAAGATTCTCTTGTTAATGCAAATGGTCGAATGTGAATATGACCGTTGTATTTCGGATCCCAAAAAAAAAAAAAAAAAATGGAGAGAGAAGATGAGTGAATATGACCGTTGTATTTGGTATTTTAGGGAGTAACTCCGGCGGTTCAATGGTAATAATTACCCTCGCGTTATGAAATAGAATTATAGCAAAATGAATAAAATTGAAAAATTCAAACTCAACGTTATGAAATGTCTAAATTACACTCATATGATTTGAAAAGGTAGAGTTGAGTTGAGTTTTCTTGATTCATTTTGCAGCGGGGAAGGTTTTGAGAGTGTCGAAGCCGAAGAGGCAGGAGACGCTGGAGAACACGTGGAAGACGATAACGGAGGGCCGCGCCATGCCGTTAACGAGGCACTTGAAGAAGTCGGACACGTGGGACTCGTACGTGCAGCGCAACCAGCCTGCGGACGAGAACACACCTCCAAAGATGAAGAAATCCGAGACATTCACCGACCGAAGTGCCAACTCGCCGCTGAGTCCGTCGCCTTGCTCGGGGAGACTGAAGAGGGAACCGTCACCGAGTCAGGACGAGTTAAATCGGCGAGTGGAGGCGTTCATCAAGAAGTTTAACGAGGAAATGAGGTTGCAGAGACAGGAATCCTTGAATCAGTACCATGAGATGATACGCCGCGGTGCCCACTGACACTTTTTTGGTTTTCTGGGCAATTTGGTAGAATGATAATTTGCCGACCTAGTGCTAGTGAGACTTCGATGATTTGAAGTGAGGCCTGTAAAGGCAGAAATCATGAATTTGTTGATTTCCCAAATTTTATTTGGGTAAAAAAATTCAAGGGATATTCGGGACAGCAAAAGAGTCGGAGACTAGTGGGCCTGAATTGTGAAGCCGCTTGCCCCTTTCGGAAGTAGTGATTTAGATTTGAGTCAGGGATGTGGGGTGTAATGAGTCGTGGATATTGCATTTTCATTGGCAAAAGTTGTTCGAAGCTTTGAATACTACTGTTAAAACTCATCCAGACCTTTGAAACTAAGAATTTTTAAAAAGGCAAAAACTGATCAAAATGATTAATGTCCAAAATTCTCACTCCCTTAATACAAGTAGAAATAGAAAGATCAGCTCTTCATGTCATATTTTACGGCCTAGGCAACTCTACGCTGTTAGGCTCGAACTTGGTTCCTGCTAAGGTGGAGAATGGGGTGTTCGGGGGCCATGGTACCTCCAATACTCAAGTTGGTTTCAGTGTAGGAGATGAAGAGAGAAATACTTGCTTAAGGAGAATGATAGTATAAGTATATAAGAGTGCGAACATTCTTCCTTGTTGTGGGAGGGGGTATTTATAACTGGTTGGCTGATCCTCATGATGGGGTAGTGGACGTGTCGTTCTGTACGGGGTCAGGTGTCCTTTCCACTTACCTACTGCGCCTCAAACCAGTCATACCTGATTATGGCTGTCCCTGACACTCCAAGAGGCACGACGTGGCGTGTCAAGCCTTGGGATGCATTAAATGCGACGTGGCTCCCTTTCCTGGCGTGGCCTCCCGTCTCATTAATGTGGCGTGACTTCGGTTAGGCACGTCCCCCTCTCTGCCCAGTCTGGCGCCGGGATTCAAAGTCAAGGGATGTCTCTCAATGACAGCCAATAAGGGCGTCAGACTGTTCTGTTCCTTATCCTCTCGTAAGTGTACCATGTCTGATGTCATATCTCTTCTTGGGCTTCTTAGGCTGACTCGACCCAGTCCAGCCCAGCCCAGACCTTATCCTTGGGCCCAGGCTCGGCCATGGGGATTATTCCATATTCCATAATCCCCTCACAGTACCCCGCAAATTCCTAACGTACATGTGATATGAGAATTGAAAAGATCCCTTCTTCTCCCGTCGTTAATGTGCGCGAATTCTTATACTCTTGTTGTCTTCCCAGCTTCCAGACCGCCAAGTTTTGAAGGTGTTTTCTGTGTCCTGATCCACGTATTGGCTCGTGCTCGTCATGCGCATTGCATGACTTCTCCCTTGTCTACGCAGCCTTGCGCCGTTTAGACTCCCTGAGGCCAATTGCCCACATCATTCAATGCCGGTGTCGCCTTGATTTTAGCAGCTTTTATAACTCTTGACGATTGGACTAGGCAATTTGACTTCCCAAGGATGCATCGGTTCAGGGGGCTCAGAATGACCCCGCAACACCTTGGTTTATGCATGCAGTGTCGACCACATTCCCTTCTGGCAGCTACTGGTGTCATCCTGTCATTGCCAACGAATGAACGTTTCACTTTCCCTTGGATTGTCACGTCTGTTGGTCTTCTGAGCCGCTGTCACGCCCTTTCGTCTTTCGAGCCGCTGTTGCTTCGTTGTCTACCGAACACCAACTGTCACCTACCCCCCACTATTTAAACCTTCCTTCCTCATTCGATTCCCCAATTTCAACCTCCAAGCACCCGAAACTCTCTCGATCTCTTTTCTTCAAGCCTTCCTTCATTTTTTGAGATTGTATGTTCTTCCCCATTTCCTTCGCAACTCCTTTCATGGTTACTTCCAATGAACACGAAGGTCGGGTCCTTTCCTTTGTCAGGAGGAATTGGGAGTCGTCTGTCACTGTCGACGATCTGCGAGCGTGGCAGAGGTCTTACAACATCCCCTCTAAGGTGGTTATGGAGATTCCCGGCCTCTGTGTTCATGCCATGGATGCCAATGGGATGGCAACCAGCTTGACCTATTCCCGTTGATGTTTTCCAGTGAGTTACGACCATCGTTTTGCCGTTCGATCCGAGACATCCGACATCCTGGATTTCTTGAAGTTAGCCCCCGCGCAACTCCACCCTAACACCTGTGTGGTGAGTTGCATAGTTTTTCATCAGGTGCTGAGTGAGGGCTCTAAAGACTATCCTGACTTGACTGCTCGAAAATTCTTGTCGGTCTACAGGATCCTCCAGTTTGATGGGAGCTTGTGTAGTTTCCAGGCCTGAGCTGTCGAGAAGTGTTTTGTCACGCTGAGAAGGCGCTTTTCTTCTATTAAGGAATGACAACAACACTTTTTCTTTGTCTCAAGCTGGGAGTATCTCGAGGGAGAGCAAGTTCACCAAGAATTTTCAGTTTGGGCCGCCTGGGCCAACGTGCCAAAGAGTTAGGCTCTCTAGATCAAATTGTTTAAGAAATAAGAGTTCTGGGTGGCTATTGTTTTATCTTGGGTGGCCGCCCACCCCACTGTGTTTGAGATGGACATGCTCATTACAGACGCGAACATCAGGTGTCACCTGCTTCTCCACGACCGATCCTTTGTGCTTAGTCGGGAGTTTTTGGTTGTTTCCCACTCTTCTCCCACCAGAAAGTGCCGGTCTTCTCCTCCCTCAAGGGATGATCGGGGCAAGCAGCATCAGGCTGAAGATAGTGATGCTGGGATCATTCCCAAGTCGAGGGCTCGAGGCCCTCGTTCCCACCCCAGCTCTTCTTGTCCATTTCCATCGTCTTCCTCTCGTGGAGCCCTTGCAAGTTCATCATGACGGCCTCCATTGGGGTCTCCCTTTAGCGAGTTCAGCACCGCTCCTCATTCGGTTTCGTTGGGGCCTCCTCATGGAGCTTCCTGCAACCCGCTTTACCCTGTGTCGCTAGGGCCTGCCCAAGGTACCTTTTGCAACACCCATTCTCCATCTGTTGTGAGCTCCTCCCAGCAAGATCGGCCCTGCTCTCTCATCAAGTACCGTAAAGGCTATTCTAATTGGCGTGAGAAAAATTGCATTCTTGAAGCCTTGAATACAACACGAAAAAAATTCGTTGAGTCTAGTTTGGCAAGGTACTAAAAATGGTTATTATATTGTTAAGTCTGATTACCACTCAACAATGAATTTATTTATTGAAAAGGACAAAGCTGAAAGTTCATGTGTTGCTGAGTGGAAATTATTTTGAAAAATGTTTTGGAATCTGAATTTGCTGAATAAGGTGAAAAATTTTGGGTGGAAGGCGTGTAAGGAAAGACTTCCTACAAGGCAGAATATGGATCCTTATTTAAGAATTCGGGAGAATCTGGTATAGGGGTTATTTTACAAGATTCTCAAGGTTCGGTTTTGTTGGCTTCAAGTAGAAAGGAACTGGGTGCTTTTGAAGTTACTAACATTGAAGCTTTGAAGCTTTGGCTGTACTTCAAGGGTTACAACTCATTTGGCATTTGGGTATTGACTTATTTAATCTTAGAGGGGAACTCTATTTCAACAATTGAAGCTATTTGTTCTTAGGATCACAATTTATCTAGACAGGGAGCCGTGATTGCATAGATTCAAATTATTTTGAGTCGATTTGAAGAGGTTGAGGTGACTCGTGGGTAGCCAAGGGAATGAGACGGCTCACCTACAACATACTAATTTTGTGGACGATACTGTTCAACAGTGGCATCAATGTCCTGGATTTATTTATAATTGTGTTATTTTAGATGCCGCTTTGTAAATGCTATGCTCTTGCATTATGTTCTTCTGCACTTGTTACAGTATGAATGCAATTTGATGTTATTATTAAAAAAAAATATGAAGTCGTTGAGATTAGAATCTCAGCTAATAACAGAGGGGAAAAATAGAATATTAAGAAAGATGAACACGCGACAGTTTGTGATTAAGCCACGTGTTTTTCATTAATATTGATGGATGAAAAAGTTGACAGAAGAAACTTATAATATCTAAATAAGTGAAATCACAATATGTTAATTCTATAAAAAAAACATATGAAGTTAATCCAAAGTCAAAAATATATATATATTTATATAATATAATGGCTGTGTGACCAAATTGACCTAAATATAAAATTTGTCCATATGATTTATCTCAAAATCAAATTGCTCAAAGCCCCAATCTGTCGTTTGTAATTGAATTATTTTAATAAAGATAAATTCTTTTGGTCTTTTGGGCAATTAATAAGTTGCTGTTTGGTGCCTTGTAGGTGATTAATAGAGAGAAACGCTTTTAGCCCACAAAGTGAGGTTAAGAAATTGGTTGGAACCGCATTCTACATGCTTGCTTGCTTAATTGACAGAGCTAGCTGTGCGTCGGTTGATCAAGATGTTTGGGTACGGAGTGGTGGTATATTTTTTAAGGCTCGTGCTAGAGCTACCGAGAGTAGCTTCCGAGGACTCTACCGAAGTGAAATGCTATTTTTTTTTTCCCAAGTACTTTTTATAAAAATTTAAACATTTAAAAAAATTTCACAAATTCATTTAAAAGTACTTTATAAACAATTTAGTAAAAATAAAATAAAATAAAATGAGAATGTATGACCTTTCTGACGATATTCCTATATCATTTCCGATTTTTCAAACAACTCTACAACTTAGCTACAATTTTATATATAAAAAAAATGTTTTTTCCACTTTAATTCAAAAATATTGTCCTAGCAACGGTTCAAAGTACATGAAAAAAAACTACATTTTAATACCTAGGCCTTGTTTGGTTACATTAGGGGTAGGCAGCAAGGGCTTGTACCGTGCTATCCTGCCCCTGTCCTTCCCGCCATCCAGGGAGAAGGACTAGTGGAGGCGAAGGACGGGATGACCCGAGCGGGGTCTTGCCCCACCCCCCACTCCTTTCCACATATAAAAAAAAAATTATATTTATATATATAAATAAATATGTTGTATGTAGATATATACAATTTATTAAGTACTTGAAATTGTATTTAAATTATTGCCTTAACCTTCTAGACCAACCTTTATATAAGAAGTCAAGGTAATATAAATGTTAACCTACGAGGTCAAGAAAATTCAAAATATAACTCTAATGAGTTTAAGTTCTTTTTGTATTTATAAATTTTAATTATTTTTTAGATTCAATAAATTAGCCTAGGCAGGGCAGGGTAAAAAATGCCATCCCTCGCATGGTGCTGGGAAGGGTCCCCCCTCCTCGCATCATGCGGGTAGCACCCCTAGGTTACATATATAAGATGATATGAGATGAAAATTTTGTAACTAATAGTGAGATAATTTGTGGATAGTAGTGAAATAATTTGAATTAAAATCTTTATAATATTTTGGGAAAGAAAAGAAAAAAAAAATTGAATAAAAAATTATAAAATTAAAATATGGTTAGAATATAATTTTTGTTTTGAGATTTGAAAATGTTGAATTATTTTTGGATAATGCTAGGGTGCCTACCAAATGTGCACACTAGTACAAATGAGCTTTTTTTTTTTCCTTTTTCTTTAATCATTTTTTAAACATCCTTAGCCATTAAGAAAAAAAATAAAATGTATATTTAAATTCAAAATAGTCACTTTCTTAACCATTAAGAAAAAAATAAAAAATAATAAAATATGAGTGGGCACATTTGGTAGTCATACTATCATTTTCCATTATTCTTTGTATTTTGCTTAGAAGTTTGTAAAAATTGTAATAATTAAGTAATAGTTAGATGAAAAAGTTAAAATTCAAAAGTTTGCAATTGAAAAACGTTTGTATTTAAATGTTGTTTGAATATTTAGATAAGATGAGATAATTATTATTATATCATTATCCTTTTTCAAAAAGTTATCTATTATTCTATTATCAAGTCAATGTGTAGAGCGTATCATCCACAACTTAAATGGTAAGATTTGATTTGTACTATTTAAATTTTAAAATTTATCTTTTAAATCAAATTATGTAATATAAGTACTTTATTATGTGTGATTTTAAACACTAACTTAATTATATAATTTTGAAAAATGATAAACTTAGAATTAGTTAATAAATATTTGATCACTTTTTTTTTTTTTAAAGAGTTCGATAAAAGTGAAATTATTTTTTAAAAAAAATATCACAATTATATTGATTGATTATGAGAATTGTAAAATAGTTATAAACGCATCCTATAATTATCCATCATTATCGATTTTCTTTATTGAAACTATACAGCTTGTTGGGACCAAAATGTGGCGCGCTACGGCGCTAGGCTCTAGCTACTCTTCTTTTTTTTGTTTCTTTTCTTTTTATAAACCTAGCTACTCTTCTTTTAAAAAGTTACTGGACTGCTTAAAATATGTATGGAGTTGAGGATAGTTTGACTTTTATATCCAAAAATAGAAACAAATTTAAGAAAGTTAGCGGCGCGCTAGGCTCTAGATACTCTTCTTTTAAATATGTATGGAGTTGAGAGGATACACGTATTAATTACGTTTGACTTTTATATCCAAAAATATAAACATATTTAAGAGAGTTAGGCTGGTTGGATTTGTTACGTAAAATCAAATTATTTTATTTTATATAATTATTTTATATTTTTATATAAAATATAATAAATAATTTATTTTTAAAAATTATAAAATAAAAATAATATTAAAAAATAATATCATAACAATATTTTATTTAACTTTCAACAAAACATCTCATCTCATATGTCTGATTCAATCAAAAAAACCATATTCCAAGACTGATCAATAAGACTATCGATTCGATTGGATCCGATCCAGATTAAACTATTCACTCTATTAGATTTTTTCAATTTGGATAGATTTTCTTGCAGGCCTACCTCCAATACATTTTTAGACCTCATTTAAAAAATAAAAATATTTCATCTCATCTTTTCATTAAATTTTTATTTTATCTCCTTGTCCAAACCGCACTTAAATGTTTTCTGACCAAACCGATTTTATTGCAGCCCTACCTCCAGTACATTTTTAGATTTTTTGTCCATACATCCGCCCTATGGCGGCCTCCAATACATCTTACAAATATGACATGACTGGTTCTAAGGGTTTTCTGATTGAAGCTTTAAATAGAATTAATCTTTGCATCAGCCTACACACCACACACCATAACTTTTTTTATTTTTTTTAATTTGTTTTTCTTATTAAATGTGTATTATATGGATGATGAATAAAAAAATATAAATATTTCAAGAAGAGTAAAATAAAAAAAAAATTAAAAAATAATAAAAAATACATTGGTATGTGGTGTGTAGGCTTATGCATAGCAATGCTCCTTTAAATATACCCAAAATGGTTTCTTACAATGACAATCTTATCCCTTTTTTGGAAAATAAATGATAAAAATGCATGGGTTTGGCCCCGTATAATCGAGTATATTTGTGATCTAAACTGTAATATGTAATTTTAGATGAA
This sequence comes from Pterocarya stenoptera, assembly GCA_003123785.1. Classification (NCBI taxonomy): domain Eukaryota; kingdom Viridiplantae; phylum Streptophyta; class Magnoliopsida; order Fagales; family Juglandaceae; genus Pterocarya; species Pterocarya stenoptera. The sequence goes on along the minus strand of QEOT01005230.1, from coordinate 139,777 downwards.
GCTTGAAAAAAAATGAATTGTTTGTTAGTGCTATTTTATTTTGTAAATACTCCTCTGTCATGAACTCCTTGGAATTTGTCTTTATAAGAAATTAGCCCTAAAGGGTACCCAAAATAATAATAAAAACTTATAAATTCGTTTATGATACCTACCCGCACTTATAAATTAGCCCTTTAGCATCCTCACATGCATGCTGCTGCTTGATAAGCTGAATCATCGGCTATAAGTACATACCATCTCCATAACTTTTTTCATTCACCCAAGCCCTTGATCAAGAACAATTAAGCAACCTGCACCAAGTGCTGCTCTTAACCTCCCAAAATAATATCTCTTCCAGTTTCAGCAATTTCTACTCAAACCCAGAATTCAAATTCTGTGGTAAATCGTCCGAAAGCAAATTATCGTCCTAGCATATGGGGAGATCATTTCCTATCTTTTGCTAACAACTCCATGGTATATACAAAAGATACGTTAAACTACATAATAGTTTCCTTATTATTTCTCAATTATGTATATTACTAATAATATTAATAATATTATTGTTAACAATAATATTTAGTATATGCAAATAAATCTTAATTTGAAACACAAAATTTATTTGCTTTTGTAGGAAACCTATGAGAACTTGGAGCAAGTCCAGAAGCTGAAGGAAGAAGTGCAAAGAATGCTGATGGCTCCCATCAATAAAACATCACAAAAGCTTGAGTTGATTGATGCGATACAACGCTTAGGCATATCTTACCATTTTGAAAGTGAGATTGACTCTGTATTACAACAAATTCACAAGTACAGTGAAGATGAACTGGAAATCTCTGGTCATGGCCTTTACACCGTTGCTCTCCATTTTCGATTACTGAGACAACAAGGTTATAACATTTCAAGCGGTTAGTCCTTTTTTCTTAATTGCTTAAGTTCATCAAATTCATCAACAACTAATTATATCTATAAATTGAATAACTATTTAGGAAATTCAACTACAGCTATGCAAAGTGCAAACTCATATAGTACTTATGCTGAAGTATGTATGCATGCTTTGACCTCGTTATTATCATACAATCTACATGCAAATGCGTCACATCATGTGTTGGGTGGTAACGCTCGCGCGCATATGTTTTCAACAAGTTCAAGGACAACAAGGGGAACTTCAAGGAGTCACTTATTAACGATGTGCGAGGCCTTTTATGCTTGTATGAAGCTTCGCATATGAGGATGCATGGAGAAGATATACTTGATGAGGCACTCGATTTTACTACTGCCCACCTTGAGTCGATGGTGACTATAGATTCAAATCCTTCTGTTGCTGTACAAGTAAGTCGTGCCTTACAACGGCCCCTTCGAAAGTGCTTGCCGAGGTTAGAGGCGAGACATTACTTGTCTATCTACCAGGAAAGTAGTTCATTTAATGAGGTTTTATTGACCTTCGCTAAGTTAGATTTTAACATACTGCAAGGACAACACCAGAAGGAACTTGTCCATCTTTCAAGGTAATTAAGTTCATCAAACAAATGGCACTGCATGATAAAGTTGGTGTTAATCTTGTACTTACAGGCATGCAAGAACTAAGGAGTAGATTTTCGCTGATTTTTTTGCATGCTTAGGTGGTGGAAAGATTTAGACGTTGCGACAGAGTTATCTTTTGCCCGAGATAGAGTGGTGGAGTTGTACTTTTGGATTTTGGGAGTGTACTTTGAATCCCAGTACGCTCTTGCTAGGAGGATTCTTACCAAAATAACTTGCATGATATCAATCATAGATGATGCATTTGATTCTTATGGTACATTAGAAGAACTCGAGCTCTTTACAAATGCAGTTAAAAGGTTTGGCACTTGCATTGGAACGAGAGTGTCTTCAATTTTCTGGTGTTGAAGTCAAGATTTAATATTGTTCGATTGATTTTTTTTCTTTTTACAAATACCTTCAGGTGGGATATCAACTGCATTGACCAACTCCCACACTAGTACATGAAATTGATCTATAAAGCACTCTTGGGTGTTTATGAAGAAATTGAAGAAGAGATGTCCAAGGAAGGAAGGTTCTACCGCGTTTACTATGCAAAGGAAGAGGTATATATATACATACGAGTCTATATAAGACACTATCAATTCACTTTGGCTTAATCTTTCTTGAACTAAATGGGATTTATAGGCACAATAATTTTGTTTGTTTTAATGTTATAACCTGCAGATGAAGAATCAAGTTCAAGCCTACTTTGTTGAAGCCAAATGGTTTAATGAACATTATGTACCCACGTTCGAGGAGTATATGAATAATGCACTTGTATCATGTGGTTACACCACTATGACAACCTTATCTTTTGTTGGCATGGGAGACAT
>QEOT01005230.1:84120-113121 GCA_003123785.1 Pterocarya stenoptera | reverse complement strand
TGTGGGCATTTTCCTCATTATTATTTAGCTGCTATTCTTCTATACTGGTCTCTGAGCTCACTCTGTATATTTGATTGGTAGCACATGGGCTAATCTTTTCTTTTTTCTTTCAGTGGGGAAAGTGGAGCTGGGAAAACTGAGACAGCTAAAATTGCAATGCAATATTTGACTGCTCTTGGTGGCAGTTGCGGGATAGAATATGAGATCGTTCAGACCAATTATATACTGGAAGCATTTGGGAATGCAAAAACATCTAGGAATGACAACTCTAGCCGATTTGTGAGTTTCCTTCTTTCTTTTCTTCATTGCAGAAGGTACTTCTAGGTTTATCACAGTTCATAGCTTGGACGTTTTTGTTTGGTGTGGACTGCTAGGGTTTTATATAGATGATTGATGACTACCCTCTGTTTTTGCTATTTACAAATGAGATCTTAAGACTAGGCAGTTTTGTTTACATAGGTTCTGATTTTGTGCAGGGGAAGTTGATTGAAATTCATTTTAGTTCACTGGGGAAGATATGTGGTGCTAAAATCCAAACCTGTAAGCATTAAGTTTGAATAAGTTGCTGTCATGTTATGCTGCAATGCATATTGTGCGCTAACTGACTTGTTTGTTGTTCAACCTCATGCCTGTATCAAATGTCAATATACCTGCAATAAATGTGGACAGTTCTGTTAGAAAAGGTAACCTGTTGCCCCATCTGAAGTGCCTGGAACTTTTATATTATAATGTTTCATTTCTGAAATTATCTTGTCTCCTTTGGCCAGTCAAGAGTAGTTCAACTAGTCAATGGTGAGAGGTCATACCACATATTTTATCAACTTTGTGCTGGTGCTCCAATGGTTCTTAAAGGTTGGACATTCATTATTAATCTTTTCACACAAATTTCTTATAGTTTAATTTCCATATTTAGCCGATTCAAGTCCTCTCAACATGCATAATTGTTGGTCCAATGTGACAAAAATTGCTCTATAAGTCATGCCATTGTAGTGAAGGCACACACCTTTTCCTGATTGTATTTGTTCTTGTGTGGGCAAGTTGAGTTTTCTAATGTTTATGAAGTCACTGCATCATAGCCCTTAGAATCTTTCTGCTTCTATGGGTATTCTGTCCATTTGCCAATTGGTTTGCAGCCTATTTAAAACCAGCTATGTGATATGGCATACCAGGGATTTTCTAGATGTTACAGACAACTGAAAAAGTGGAGTCCCAAAACAGCTAGACCTTAATAGTGATTGATCCTCTTTGTAGGGCTACTCAAATGTTCATTTCTCTCCTTAAAACATTGAGTTACGATCTTATCAGATTTCCTTATTGTTTCTCCTGACTGACCTTTCCTTTTAAATTTAGTGATAGTCTGAAATAATCTTCATTGTGCTTCAAATTTTAGCCAAGGTGGTGTCGTATTTGTATATGTCTTATGCCAAGCAAGAAAATCAAAGTGCTAACATGCCATCGCACAGGCATTTTCTAAAGTTACAACCAGCTATTGTGTCCTCTCAATATTCTGATATAATCATTTAAATGGGGTTTAAGATAAATTATTATGTGATATTTGGAATTAATTTATGTTTTCCTTTGCAGAGAGGCTGAACCTAAGACTTGCTAGTGAGTACAAGTATCTTAATCAGAGTGATTGCTTGGCAATTCATGGCGTTGATGATGCTCGGAAATTTCATTTGCTTGTGGTAACTGTGCATTGAGTTATTTCTTCTACTATTATTGTTTATATCCCCTTTCCCATTCATTTGTTTCCCTATATCCTTATTGTTGTCTTATTGTTCCAGGAAGCCCTAGACATTATTCAAATTAGCAAAGAAGATCAAGATCTCATATTTACAATGCTTGCTGTGGTGTTATGGTTGGGGAACATATCATTTCAAGTAATTGACAATGAAAATTATGTAGAGGTGTTAGCTGATGAAGGTAAGTTTATGTGTTTGGCTCATGACCTTGATAGATGTCATGTACCTGATGTTTCTATATTGGTAGTGTTGATGGCTTGAATAGTTGATTCTAGTTGTACCATCTGGAATCCTTTTAATTAGTATTTTCGGATTGTAATTCTTAAGGTTTAGCATTTCTATGTTGGTAGTGTTGATGGCTTGAATAGTTGATGTTAGTTGTACCATCTGGAATCCTTTTAATTAGTATTTTCGAATTGTAATTCTTAAGGTTTAGCACCACATGGTAATATTTTGAGCAGTGAAAATGCACGCTACACAATATTTGGAGGGAATATGATTATTGTGTCAGTAGCAGGTCATCCGTCCTCAGAAGAGAGTATGTGTGTGCATTTGTTGATAAAGTGACCAATTGGAAAGTTGAGTTAAGTAAACAAAGTGTAGGTTTCTTAGGTATGCTACTACAAATGTTGAAAACACTAGTATATATGATTACAAGCTTATGAGGGAAAAATGTGTCATCTTATGCCAATTAATGTGACCAAAATGACTATGGAATAGATTTCCTTGGCTTAGACCTTAGTATTTTGGCTATGGATGTGTCATAGTTTAGTTGCAACTCTTATTTTTTGAGAGATTGTAAGATACAGAAACTTTTGACATGGAAAAACTAATTCTCTCCATGGAAGTTGTTCCCCCTCTCTTTCCTTGTTTCCTATATTGGCTATATATGATTTCATCTTAGAGTCATAAGTCTATTTTTCCCCTCTAACATACATTTGTTAAATTGTCCGTTTATTCATACAAATATCATTTCATGTCGTGTCATTTTATCAAGAGCCTGGTTTAAGCCATCTGCTTTTCCCTCTGTGCTTGTAAATTGTGCATATATTCTTTAAAGACTCTAATACATAAACCTACCTTGACATGAATTCTACTCTCTTTTCCTTTTGGCAGCTGTAAGAAATGCTGCTGGGCTGATGGGTTGCAGTTCCCAGGAACTGATTCTAGCATTATCTACCCATAAAATCCAAGCTGGCAAGGATACTATTGCAAAAGGATTGAAATTGCAGCAGGTGCGTGGATTATCAATAAAATTTGAACTTATTTATCAAAAAAAAAAAAAAAAAAAAAAAAAGAAATTGCAGCAGGTGTGCTTAGTGCTCTCTTAATAAGGCCTAACACGGCCATCCCTTTATTCTAAGCAGCTCTCAGATGCACTCTTTTGTGTTTACATTTTTCCCCCCACCCTTCTCTGTTTGGTAGATCACTCTTTTAATGTAACATGAGAGCCCATTTTTTTATCTAAATTTAGGCAATCGACACAAGAGATGCATTGGCAAAATTTATATATGCAAGCATGTTTGACTGGCTTGTAGAACAAATCAACAAGTCACTTGAAGTGGGCAAACGACGTACTGGGAGATCCATAAATATCCTTGATATATATGGATTTGAGTCATTTCAGGTACATTTTTTTGTTCATTTATATGGTAATGTTTTTGGCACAATATATTGCATACTTCGCTGATGATATCATCTCCTTGCTTCCAGAGAAATGGCTTTGAACAATTTTGTATAAATTATGCGAATGAGAGGCTGCAACAACATTTCAACCGCCATCTGTTCAAACTTGAGCAGGAGGTGAGCCTATTAAATGCATTGCAACCTTCTAATTTCAATACAATTGCATCTTTTAAAAGTTATTTTCCAATGAAATGATGCTTCAAAGACTCGCAATATGGTGTCTTGTCATATTATACTATGTAATCCTAGTGGCATTTGCATACTTAACAGTGGGCTTGGGAGTTTATGAAGGGATGGATTAGATAGAGAGAATGAATTATGAAGGAGGGGAATAAAAGAAAGGATGGGGATTTTCTTCATCATTTATTTATTTGATGTTTAAGACAAGAAAAATGGAAAGGACAAGTAATTATGCTATTTGACTATCACCCTCATCTGTTCCTCTCTCTGTCTCCGTGACAGATAATTATGTTATTTGACTATCACCCTTATCTTTGATCATGTCTGTGTCTTTTACTAGTTGATTTTTTTTTTCCTCGTTGCGGGGTTGCTTTGAATTTGACAGTGACAATAGGGGCATATTTTTGTGAGAATTAGGAAGTGAGAGCTGCATTTGTTTTTTTTAATATTTTATTTTTATGCCTTTGAACTAGAACCTTTTGCTGTATGTTCAAATAAATTGTTGTTAACGATTCTAGTTGCTGACCACAAGCCAACTTTAAGTGTTTACTAATTTAAGGGAGTGAAATTTAAGTGTTCATTATTTAATGGAAAAAGTACTTGATGACATTCTGCAAAATGTTGATGGTTCTGTAATGTTTCCAGTCTTGCAGTTGGTTTTGCAAAATCAGAAGTTCATCTTTAACTTATCCATCTTGAACCAATTTTTGGATGTATTTTCTCTTCCGTTGCTTCAGTAGAACTTCTCAATTAAGAAGATATCATAAAACTTCCCAATTATCAACATATGATACGATTGTTATGAATCACTCACTTAGTCACAATTTCCTTGCAGGACTACGAATTAGATGGGGTTGATTGGACAAAAGTTGATTTTGAAGACAATCAGGAGTGCTTGGATATCTTTGAGAAGGTATTTAGGTGGTTTCAACCTTCTGATCTTTCACGTTCTACCTTGTGACAGGAGTTGATTTGTATCTTATCCCAGATTTTTTTTTAGTTGACTTTATTTTGCACTTTTTTTAATATAAAATGTGTGTGCCTTCCTTAAACCTGTTAGTGTGTTTTTTAGCAGAAAAAGAAATCTTTTGTTTTCCTTCATTTATATAATCTACTCAGCTCTTTGGATTGGTTTCTTCTCGTGTGAAACCAAAGTGTTTGTTTTTGTAGTTCTCACACTCATTCTTTATTGTGTGGTGAATTGTGCAGAAACCTTTAGGTCTACTGTCTTTGTTGGATGAGGAATCAAATTTTCCCAAGGCCACAGATCTGACATTTGCCAGTAAACTTAAAGAGCACTTAAATTCTAATTCTTGCTTTAAAGGAGAAAGAGGCGGGGCTTTCAGAATATGTCACTATGCTGGAGAGGTTCGTTATTGCTCAGTTTTCTAAGAGGTTCCTGATATTATGAGTTAGGATGGTTTAACCTGCACTATTGAAATTTGAGTTGATTTTTTGACTCATATGACTCATCTGGGCTAAAGAAGCTAAATATCTTCTACTTAAGGGCCTGTTTGGAACTTGAACTAAACTAGATCAACTCAGTTCAGTCTAATTTTAAGCTGAGTCTAATATCTAAACACCAAACTCTTAAATCACTAAATTCATCTCAACTTAAAATCTTTTTACAAGTGGGACCCACAACATTTTTTAACTCAACACCTCTTTATACGCGGGACCCACAACCTTTTTCAACTTTCCATAAATACATCTAAACTTATCTTAGGTGGGCCCCACAAAACTCACTCTACCATCTCAACTCACTACTATTCATAAAGGACTCAACTCATCTCATATCATCTCATTTCAGCTCAATATTCAAACGGGGCCTTAAGAGAACTGGTTCTGATTCTGATACGATTCTAAAATAAACTGTTGTTCAACTATGACCAGGCTTTGATTTATATTCACTTTATCCAAACCACTAATCATGTTTTAGCTTTTAATGGAAATATGCTGCACTACTTTGAGTATGCATACAGTCATTCCCAAAATTGAAGGAGTCAGCATTTTGCTCTGCTTTCATAATCTTCTCACTTTTGAAATGTTGGGCCAAACTTTACAGTATATCCCTGAAACTTGAATTTTTGATTTTCCATTGCACCTTGATCTTGGCAATCAATATATAGTAGCACTGTTTTTCTAATCCTGATATATATTGTGGTTGCTTACTTCTTACCCCAGATATAATTGATGTACAGAGTTTTGAGTTAAATATATGTTAGTAAATGATGACTAGCTATAGGTGACTTGAATAATGACTTGTTGCTAGATCTTCCTAGTTTTGCTAGTTTACATAAGCATTATAGCTACAATGAAGGACCGAGCTTTCTAAAATATTTATGCATTTTTTTAAAGTAAATGCGAGTTAATGAACCATTGAGGTCTTTTTTCACAACATGTGTATGGTCCACTAACATCTGTACTTTTATTAGGTTCTATACGATACAAATGGCTTCCTGGAAAAGAACAGAGATCGGCTGCACTCTGATTCGATCCAACTCCTCTTATCTTGCAGTTGCCAACCATTACAGTTGTTTGCTTCCAAAGTTCTTGACCAATCTCAGAAACCAGCAAACTCTTCATGTCGGATGGGTGCACCAAGGCCCCCAAAGCAGAGTGTTGGTACAAAGTTTAAGGTAAATATGCCAGCTGTATTTTGTTTCAATTATATATATGAATTGCCGTAGTGTACTTCAAATCAAAAGCTGAAATAATTGAAAATTGACTGTTGCATGTGACCGTATTAGACAATTTTGGAGTTCCACTCTGGAAAATTACTGTATTTTCAGTAGTATGAAGAGTATGGGATTTTCCGGTACTTTGAGATGTAGCTGAAGTTTTGTTTTGCAAAATCTGAAGAATCTCTTGGATTCCTATAGGGTCAACTGTTCAAATTGATGCACCAGCTGGAGAACACCACTCCTCACTTCATTCGCTGCATAAAGCCAAATAGCAAGCAGCTTCCTGGAATATATGAAGAGGACCTTGCCTTACAACAGCTTAGGTGTTGTGGAGTTTTGGAGGTTGTTAGGATTTCAAAATCTGGATATCCTACTAGAATTACACATCAAGAGTTTGCAGGAAGGTAGAGGGTGTAACCATCCATTAATTGTTTAAGAAAACGTCTATTTATAAGCAGGTGTGGATAACACACCTAGTAAAGTGCTTAAATGGCATATTTGATTTGGAAGAAAAAATTTTAATATTTGAATCTTACAAATCAAGTGTTATCATTTAAGTGATGTGGATGGTGTGCTCTACACACCAGCTTGACTCATTGTTTAATGCTCCTCCCTTTTTAAGATGAGTAAGTTCTTCTCATTCGCTATTGTATATTCAGGTATGGGTTCCTACTTTCAGAGAATAATGTATCTCAAGATCCATTAAGTATTTCAGTTGCAGTGCTAAAGCAGTTTCATGTCCTCCCTGAAATGTACCAAGTTGGTTATACCAAATTGTATCTCAGAATGGGGCAGGTAATTTCATATGTGCTGGGGGTGTGTTGTGTGTGTGTGAGATATGCATGTATGTAACAGGAAGTCTTTTTCTGCCTAGACATGGAAGCCAAAATCCTAAACAGAGTCAAATTTATGGTTATAATGTATTAAAGATATTCTCCTATCATGCATGAATGAAAAGCATTAGAATAATTTGTATTTTGATTGTATCTGGCACAAGCATCTCCCATGCTGTCTATTCCTTCTTCTTCTTCTTTTTTTCAAAAATGAAAAAAAGAAGAAGAAATGTTTGGAAGGATTTCTAAAGAACTTGCAAGAAAAGCCGTCTTCACTAACCATACAAGACGACTCATAGTTGCCAAGTCTGCAGAGAGGTTATAGTTGATTTACAACAGCTTCCACTAACATGTCACTCAGAATAATTGACATAACTTTTTACAGAAATTACCAGGAATCTTCTCCATTGTTCGAACTTCGATCAGTTAAATCAAATGACCTATAAATCAAGCCCCATATTGCTTTTCTAAATTTGTCTTATAACTGCACTGAATTTTATGTCCTTCTCAGATCCATACACAAATTGTGTAACACCACCCAGAAATTCTTGATTAGCTAAAATGGTCTGATGCAAGCTGGAATGAAGTATATTTTTCCCAATTTTTTTTTTATGTGTCTGTGAAATTAATAAGGCATGGTACTGTGCTGATTTGATCGACACTAAAACTGGCTTTCTGGGTTTAGCAATGTGGCCTGGATATTCAGATCACTTTATGGGCTCCTGAGGGTAAGGATATCAAATAGAAGAAAAGAAAGAGAAAAAGGTAGAGTAGGAAAAGAAAGAACGAAAATAAAGCTTGGAGGTTAATACTTTGGGGCCAATGTCATTGCTAAATTTACTTGATAGTTGAATATGGAGAAAAACCAGTTTTGACATTGGACTGAAATAGTATTCTGTCAACTGAAATTAATCTCAATCCTTTGGAAGAGTTTTGAACTGCTGAGTTTTCAAACAGTGACTGTTGTCTTTCTGATTGAACTGAGTTTTTCTTCTGCAATGGTTTATATGATGCTGTGATATTTTACTGATTTATAGGTTAGTGCATTGGAGAATAGGAGAAATCAAGTCCTGCAAGGTGTACTTGGTATTCAGAAATGCTTCCGTGGTCAACAGGGTCGCCGTTTCTTCCACAAAGTCAAAGGAGTGATAACGTTACAATCATGTAGTGCATCCATATCCAATTTTAATTTTTAATTTTTTATAAATGCATCCATATCCAATTGAAAGCAACTTGTTTGATAATCTTGTTCGTGGTATATTATTCTGTTTTTTTTTTTTTTTTCAACTTTTACTGTTATATACAATTTGGGTATTTGTATAAAAAAGATTCTACGTTATACTATTGAACTCTCTCCAGGACTGTATAGGTTTGAGGCCTCAGTTCTTTTTTGCCATGAAGTGCCTAAAAAACTGAATTTGTTGCTTAAAGATTGAATTGATTTTAGGGTTTCCTCGATCCGTTTTGGGTCTTCAAAATAATTTTTTGCAAGTTTTTTAGAAAGGATTGATGAAATTGATGGAATCAATGCAGATATTCGTGGTGAAGACGCTAGGAGGAAGTATAATGCTAGGATAAATTGCTGCACTGTTATTGTTCCCAGAATCCTTAATGAGCTGCAAGCAGCTGTATATTTACAATCAGGTAAAAGTTATTTCATTCATTGGTTTTGTGGTGGTTCAATTGCATACGGTTTTCTGATTTTCTAATACAAATATTGTAGTAATCCGTGGATGGCTTGTTCGGAGGCATGCCAATGGCACGCGTAACTTACCTACCGAGAATGCAAAATCCAAGCAGAAGCCAACCAGAAAGGTTTCAGAAATGAAGGTACTCTGTGATGCACTTGTCAACTTGCGAGAATATTCACTTTCCTGTTCTTTTTTCCTTTATTAATAGTGTTTCTGGGTACTCATGGGGATAACCAAGAGAACTCTTCATCTATTTTGGTCCCTCCAATGTTAATTGTAGGCTATAGTCAATATTTCTTTCATGAAGTGGTATTTTCCTATTTTTATCAGTTCCCCCAGCCTCTGAAGTTTTGCTGGGCATTGGGAACTGCAATATATACAGAAGTTTTTCAATGCTTCAAAATAAATTAAAAAATTACGTTTAATTTTCCCAAGATGGAATACTTTTCCTTGAGCCTTGTTCTTCGGAAAGAATAATTAAATTTAATTGTTTGACCAAAAAAAAAAAAAAACTAGAAGCATGGCCAAAAGCTTTTGCAATGCATCACATCCAATCCATGATAAGTGGCATATCTTGAACTGCCTGATGGCCTTGACTACACCTATGGCTTTTACCTCGACTTGCACATAGACTAACACCAAACGGTATAGTTTGCACATAGATTGCTGAAGATGTTTAATATGTTACATTATGGAGATGGAGAATTGCACGAGGCAGTTTAGGGTAAGATGTTAATCGCATTTCTCTTTGAGGATGCATCTTTAATAAACACAGTTATCTGCATATTATATCCTCACTTGTAATTAACAAAGCAGAAAATGCCAAGTGCTTATTCTTTCCTTTTTTTTTTTTTTTTTTTTTCTAAACTGTTATTCATAAATGCAAGGTGAAGTCTGTTTACTGTTTTGCTTCTCTGTTAAATTTTATCAACCTGGATGACTAAACAGATCACTTTTCTTGTTTGAGCAGGATATACCACAAGAGCAGGTTCAGGCTCTACCTTCGGTTTTGGCAGAGCTTCAAATGAGGGTTCTGAAGGCGGAAGCAGCTCTGGAACAGAAGGAAGAGGAAAATACTGCACTGCGGGAGCAACTACGACAGAATGAGACAAGGTGGTCAGAATATGAAGTGAGGATGAAATCGATGGAGGAGATGTGGCAAAAGCAGATGTCCTCCTTGCAAGTAAGTTTGCATGCTCATACATGGTTCAATTCACACCTTATTGAAGTTTAAAAAAAAAAGGTCTTGGTGCTTCTCTTTAAAATTTTATTTGCTTAATTATTTTATTTGTGATTGTAAGAGTTGCACCCTTACTAATTGGATCACCCAGATGTCCAAGAGTTTTAATGGCAACTTTAATGCAGATGAGTCTTGCTGCAGCTAGAAAGGGCCTAGCTGCTGACAATGCTTCAGTTCAACCTGGAAAACTTGATGCTTCTTCAATTCCTCACTATTATGACTCTGAGGATAACACGTCCATGGGATCTCAAACTCCTGGTGGAAGCACACCATTAAAATTAGCGGGACGAGATGCCAATGGTACTTTGAATGCGGTCAGCAATCTGGTTAAGGAATTTGAGCAACGTAGACAGACTTTTAACAATGATGCCAGAGCTCTGGTAGAGATCAAATCAGGGCAATCAGCTCCTGTTGTAAATCCCGATGTTGAACTTCGGAAACTTAAGCTCAGTTTTGAGGCATGGAAAAATGAGTACAAAATTAAGTTACGGGAGACAAAGGCAAAGCTTCGTAAACTAAGGCCTTCGGAAGGTCGACGGACATGGTGGGAGAAACTAAGCTCAAGAGCATCATAGTATATATTCTTTCTACATAATCTCTTACCAAGTATGGACTGATGAATGCTTACAAAAATGGTGGAGAAAGAACTGTTCCAAAAAACTGCCTCTTCGCTTTTCTGGAGCCGGTCTCTTTGTTTATATTTATGGCGACATATATGGGTGTTCCCATAATGTGAGAGGCAGTGAAGGGAGAGAGATTGTATACCTACCAATTTTTGTTACTTGGTAGAAGTGTTCATAAACTTGTGCATAGCCAACTAGGGATTTGTTGAGAGACGGTGATGCGTATTTATTCATATATATATATATGTCAGTGTATTTGTCTATAATCTGTTGTCATTGATGTAATATGAGAATATTTAGAACAGAAAATATTAAAGGATGTAGAAGGGAAAGTGTTCATACTGTCTGTCCTTTGCATCAAAGCGCTTGTTTGAACTATTTGTTATCAAAAGTGTTTAGCAGAAGGGATTTACAATTTAACACCCCCCCCCAAACAAAAAAAAGTGTTTAGCAGAAGGGATTAACTCCGTTTGGATATGCTACTTTTGAATAATAATAAAAAGTAACGAAAATTAATGATAAAATATTGAATAATAGTTCTCCACTACCCAAACACAACCTAAGAGTATTTCAGATGATTTGTAAATAGTATTGAGAACATTAGTGAATAATTTATGAATAGTTTGTGAATAGTAGTGAAATAATATGAAAATATTTGAGAACAATTGTGTTCCCAAACAAATCTTTAAGATGAATTTCTTTGTGAGTTTGCGTTATTATCCTCTTTTGTAATTTCATTTCTTTCACAATGACAGATGACTCTTCTTACTTCTTAGCCTACAGATGAATTTCCTATTCATTTTCGTTCATCAAACTTAGGAATACCATCTCTCTCAGATTGTTCAACCAGAGATAAGGCTAGCACAACCCAAAAATCAATGGCCATCGTTGGATAAAGCAAATACACATTTGTAAGTTTTGAAGTCTGAAATTACGTTAACTACACATGGACTTCCAATTCTATTTAGATCACATGAAACAAGATTGAGGGACCCAAGTTCAGCTTAAGATCCGGGTACGAACTTGGTGGCATAGACCCATGCATTATTGGCAACAGGGTTGTCAAGATGGTCCAAGAGGTTCTCAAGCGGGCCCTTGCCGGTGACGATGGCTTGGACGAAGAAACCGAACATTGAGAACATGGCTAGCCGGCCGTTCTTGATCTCCTTCACCTTGAGCTCAGCAAATGTGACAGGGTCATCAGCAAGGCCAAGAGGATCGAAGTATTGGCCACCTGGGTAAAGATCATTGCCCTCTCCAACTCCAGGAAGGCCGTTGATGCGGAATCCCTCGACTAAGCCCATGAGAATGACTTGGAAGCCTAGCACTGCTAGGATGCTTTGAGCATGAACAAGATTGGGATTGCCCAGATAGTCGAGGCCACCTTCTGAGAAGATTTGAGCTCCAGCTTTGAACCATACTGGTTCTTTGAAGTCTACTCTGACCCATTTCTCAAGAACTTCTGGGGTGATGCAGCCCAGTGCTCCAAGCATTGCCCATCTGCCGTGGATCACCTAATTTTCCACAAACGACAATAGTATTGTCATGGGTTCTACTGTTGCTATATTCACAATGCTACTTCAGTAAATCTGGTCTAGGATTTTGGTGTATAATATGGATTATAAAAATGTCATACTTCAATGAGAAAATGTTTTCAGCGATGAAGAATCTGAATAATGACTTCAACCCGGCTCTATTTTTCTCTTTTTGGAAGAGAAAAAAATAAAGCAAAGGCTACATGCTGTGTTATGGACAGTACTATAATGACATTGATATAAGCATATGCACGGATTTAGAGTATAGAACAAGTGACAGTTTTACAAGCACACAACCAACCTTTGGAAAGATTTGGCATTAGATACCGTTTAATACTAAAATGGTTTCTTTTATGGCTCAGTTTCATCTAATATCACTTACCTCAAGAGCCCTGTTCTTAGCAAAGGCTTCCGGGTCAGCAGATAATCCAGCAGTGTCCCAGCCATAGTCACCTGGAAATTCTCCAGTCAAGTATGACGGAGTCTGAGCTGAAAAGGGTCCCAAGTACTTCACTCTGTCTGGCCCATACCACAGATCATTTCCCTATTCATGTCACAGGCAAACACGAAAAAATCCCAGTGTTAGGCACCCAATAAACTCAAAATATTCAAAAAGAAATAGACCAATGAGGAAGTACCATGGTGTATTTCCCAGTTCCCATGGGCACAACATCTCTAAGAGGGTTAGCGTTGGCTCCCCTGTTTTGGCCAAGAAATGGAGTTGGCCTGAGAACAGTGCTAGAGCTAGCAGTTGCTGCCATTGCCATTGCAGCCATGCTCCCAATCTTACAGGTATTTTACAATTGAGACTGCTCTTAGAAAGAAGAGTTTTGAGAACTGTGTATGGAAGTGTGTAGAAAGGGGGGGAACATGAGTGTAATATTATGCGAAGAGAATGAGACAACCAAAGAGATGGGTGGTGATGAATGCAAGAGAAAGTGTGGTGGGGAAACATGAGGTTGCAATCAACCAATCAGAAGCCTCTAAAAGATTTTTAATATCTCCAACTCATCTCTCTATCCACATTTTATCTCGTCCATCACAGATTGTGTTATTTGTTGCGATTTTATTTTCTTTTTTTAATCTCAAACTCATTCGGAAATATAATGATTAAGAGTAATGATATATAAAATTGTATAGTATGTAAGCCTCGTTTAGTTATTTAAAAATAAAATTAAAAATAATTATATCACGTTTACACGCTCACGATTGTAAGTATCATTTTAAAATGAATAATGGGTAAAAGAAAACCAAAGAGATGGGTGGTGATGAATGCAAGAGTTGGAAAGTGTGGTGGTGAACATGAGGTTGCAATCAACCAATCAGAAGCCTCAAAATATTTTGAATATCTCCAACTCATATCTGTCTATCCACATTTTATCTCCTCCATGCCTTCATCACCACCCATCATATCCACGCAATGATGCTATGCGTTTTTCTTTTATGATTTTACTTAAACTTGGCAGGTGGCAGAAGGTAGGTACTTTTTGGGCTCAGTAGCCAAAATGCTTCACCTTAAAAATTGAATGTTCATGGTCAAATGCTGCCCTTTTAAACAAGTTTCTCATCTATAGATAATGTTCGGCCCCAACTTTGAATATTCAGGGTCAAATATTTTCATCTTGGACCTATGGTTGTGCATAGAAAGTATTAATCCATTCGTGTGGTTGTTGTGCTGTTACAAATACAGCGATTTGAACGCAGTATAGCTATAATTATAAAAATATTCTGCAAATATAAATTGACAAATTGATATGATTTTAAATAATATGTTCGATCTATTTTATAATAAAATAATTTTACAAATTAATATATTATATCAACTCATGTCAATTTATAATTATAATTTTATATAATTTTTTATGATTAAAATATTTCTAATTCTCTCATGGATACTCTCTTTCTATCATTTTCATTTCTCTAGCACACATATTTCAACAATGAGTAACGCCTTCGTATTGTACAAAATCATTCAGTTTTCTATCCCAATGGAAAGGAATATATCATGTCTCTAATAACCAGCTGATCTCATTATTATGTAATCTTGACGTTAGCGTCGGCTCAATAGGTTTCGAGGCCTAAAGTTAAAATTTTGAGTGAGGTTTTTATTTTATTTAAAAATAATTCCTATTGTTTTGTAAAGTAAAATTATTGATTAAGATTTTATATTACATTTTTAACTAATAACTGACTTAATCTTTATTAGGAAATTTTTTTATTTAGAGAGAATTTTATCAAATATAGTTTTACAAGTACTTTAGACTCTTAGACACAATTATAATCGTTATTGTCAATAAAGTTCTATGAACAACCTACATATTTGAAAAAAAATAAGCCCTTGCCTTTTTAAAGAATTATACAAAAACCTTTTATGAATATTGAAAAATTAGATTTTGCTATTTATAATTTTTACATTAATTATATTAAACTAATAATGACAACAAAAAGTGTATTTCTAGAAGGAGAATAGGTAAAATAATTATTATTTGTGATACTTTTAAAAACTAATAATGATGCAATATCTCTGTGATCTTGTTTATATTCTCATTCTCATTGAGTTAATTAAAATTTTTTATTAGGAATATATATTTTAAAAATTTTACTAAATATATATTTTTTTGGGACCTTCTTCCATTAGGGGCATTAGACAATTACCTAAGTCGTCTAAGGGAAGAGCCAGCCCTGCTTGACATAATAATATACTAATCAAAACTAAGCCATTTTTTCTCTCAACACAAACCCTTTTCTTCAAAATTTCTTATCTTAACAAGCTGTTCAATATACATTAATATATAATCCATTTAATTCGAACCTCCTGGCCTGCAAGATGACAAGATCATTAGCAGGAAGTCTCGCTAAATACATGAGCTAATTACAAATTTACAAGGTCTTTCATTTATTACTGCTGTGTATAAATAAAAATTCACAAGAAAATCTAAAGACCGGCATGAATATTTGATCACAAGAAAATCTAAAGACCGGCATGAATATTTGATCGAGGATTTGGATATCTGTTTCAATTGCAAAACAGGAGATGCTTTCACCATTTTACTTATCAATATATTTATGCACATTAATACTTAGGTTACTAGGTACGTAGTCTGTACAAGAATGTTTGCTTTCTAATTTGGGAGACATGCCTCGTGATATAATAATTTGACACTACAATAAAAATGATATTTTTCAACTAATTAATCAAAAAATATATTAATAAAAAAAAAAATTAATTATGAATAATCTTTTTATCGCGATAAATTAATTAAAAAATATCATTTTTATTGTAGTGTGAGATGGCAACCATGGAATTATGTGCATCCCAAATAGTCATGATTACATATCCCTGACTCGAATATGATCAGTAAAATATATATATATATTTATATATATATGAAATATCGAACCCCATGCAAACAATCCAATTGGAATATTGTATTGTTACTAACCAATTCCACCCTTTGCAAGCGATCGAACCAATTGGAAGTTTGTCAAAGGTACATTAATTCGATATATAATTAATGGCTGCTTTAATTTAATGTAACAATTATATTATCATCAATTCAATCAAATCATTTGCTTCTCATGATTAACAGTCTTTTGAATCATGCCTCGTAGTTGTTAGATAGATTTTTAAAAAAGATGAATTTATTATTAAAAAATTAATTTTTTTATATTAATTTTATATTTATTTACTTATTTTTAAATTAAGTAGTGCGCTAATATCATTTATCTATATTATAATTATTTTGTCGGGATGCTTTGGAACTAGATTCTTTTGATCACGAAAATGCAGATGATCAAGATAGCCTATGAATTCATTGCAAATTGTTAGATTTGGTTTGGATAGTCAGTAGAGAATTTTTAATTTTAAATAAAAATTTTAAATATTATTTTTAAATATTATTATTATTTTACAATTTAAAAATTTTAAATTATTTATTATATTTTTTGTAAAATTTTAAAAAATTTATAATAATAAAAAAAAATTATCTCTCATCTTAATTGCCAAACCTATTCTTAAATTTTCGGGCAATTTAGGAAAAGCAAATATAAACGTCCGTCCATCTCGTCTGAGCATGCAGATAGTAGACCTCGACCGGTTGTTTTAACTGTTCCCTAACGGGCCACTTTATTTGTTGCCCACGAGAGAGATCGATTGCAGTTGGGAGTTATAAAAGGCTTTGACTCGCTCGAATTTGATCGAGTTGACCTAATTTATTGCTCCCAGTACTTGGTCAATTGGATTTGTTTTAAATTTAAAATTCATCTAATCTCGTTGTTATAATTTTTTTAAAATTTTTAGATAAAGTATAATAAATAATTTAATTTTTTCAAATTATAAAATAATAATAATATTAAAAATAATATTTTATTTTACTATTTATAAATCATCTTAATTCATTTATGAATTCAATTCATCCCGTTTCGCCTTAAATTTCGGACTAGTTCGATCCGTGTAAGATATTTCGCCGGACTTTCCACATTTCGGAACAAAGCATGTCTTGATGGCATTTGTTGTGATTTGCCTAATAAAAGTCCCTGCTATTTGGTAATTCCAAAGTTGCAAGGTATTGCAGAATAATCATTTCCGTACTGAGGTCCTTGTCTTCCTTTGAACAAGCAAGCTAGCTACCCAGTCTTTATTTGAAGAGAAATGCTGGTACAAACGTCATTAATAAATAATATTTTTTTTAAGGTGAGTTCATTTTTTTACAACATATAATTTGTCTATATATTTAAGGTTTGTACTATTTAAAATATAGTAATCATATATTAACCTTATTTTCGTGCTTGCATGGTGTAATCATGTGGTTAAGCAGAATAATGTATGTATGACTAACAATTTAAAGTCTATTTAATCATAAATCAATTTAAATAACTAAGGAGGCAACTTATAATCTTCAACGAGAGGCTTATGATGTTCAATTTTGACAAATGTATCATATATAAAAGCTTAGGTTGCATGCCACCATCACAGATCATCACTCGCTTGTACAATTACTGTATGCCAAGTTGATACACATATGCACATACATATATCATATTTATGTCTATATATATAATATATATACAAGTAATTGTATATCAATATATTTCTCATCAGAGTAATTAACAAAACAAAACTTAAAACTTTGTATATATATATATATTTAACAGAGTGATTAAAGTTTGTATATATCTGTTATCATATATATTTAACAGATGAAGTAGTGTGTTATGGGTTGAGATGCATAGATGTCAATTAAATATCTCTAATGATCTCTCTAGCTAGAAGAATCATCACAATCGACAGTGCTTAGGTTAAAAGACATCAACTATATACATACATATAAACACATGTACTATATATATATATAATAACATGTAGTACTATATATATACAAATATACACATGTCGTGTCTTTCATATATAGTAACAAAATATTTGTGCAAATAACATCATTGCATAGAGGTTAGAGGGGGCCATCCCCCCCCCCCCCCAAAAAAAAAAAGCCTCCCAAAAAAATCATTAAAATTTGATAAAAAATAATATTAATCTCAAAATTTAAAAAATTTCTTAAAATGTTTTAAAAATATGAAAATTTTCTTCTAATCCCATCTAAAATTCTTGAGTCTTCTTAAAATCATGAAAAAACAGCTTCTATATTTTCTTAAAGTTCATAATTTTTTTATCAGTAAACAAAATTTTATTGATCAATGGAATAATTTCTGCATCCAAAATATTAAAAAAGGAGTATATATACATACATAATAAATACCAAAAATATACCACCGAAAATTTAAAAACTTGAAAATATGAGTTAAAAAATATACAATCCAAAAAATATATTCTTATAAATTTAATGAATATGAAATTAAATTATGTCTATAATGTATTTTCTTATAATTATAAACAACGAAGTGTATAATATATACATATACATACACATATGCATACATGCAAGCATCATCGCCATTGCATAGATCATATGGCCCCCCAACATAGAATTTCTGGTTCCGCCACTACTGCTTGTATTAATTTAAACACGAAAATGTTATGGCTGTTTCTATATATATAAAACGTTCATGATCATCTCCATAATTTCCTGGAACAACACAAATTAAAGATTAAAGTGCCAGTGCGGCCACCAGACAAAGCATGGCATCACCGCCGCCAACTCCTTTTTCAACAATGGCAATGGCATGGCCTTTTGATCATCAGGATCCCAAAAGCCATGAGCGTAAAAGCTACACGATCAACTCAGACATTAATATTGTAGCATCTGAATCTTTGGTTCACTGCCCTTATCCATCTGGGTCGACAAAAGTAGGAGTCGAGCTCAATCGCTCCACGCCATCCACCTCAATGAGCAGCGAGCTCATGCCCACCATCACCAGAACGGTTAAGAAGCTTGACCACAATGCTAGCGAGCGTGATCGTCGCAAGAAGATCAATACTTTGTACTCCACTCTGCGTTCATTACTTCCTGCTGCTTATCAAGAGGTACTCAACCTCTCTTCCGGCCAGTACTTTGTTTTCATTTTTCTTTCGTATATATATTCTCGGTATTCTAACAAGTTTTTATTTAAATTTGAGAGCCTTACTAATAAAAGCGGTAGACATATTAGATGAGTCTCGTAGTATTTACTAAATATTTTATGCAACTCCAAAAATCCACTTGGTATATATATTTATTTATTTTCCTATAATTACAAGCTTAATTGTCAACTTCTTCGCAAATAATCCATTCTTCTTAACGTCTGTTTGATACAGGAAAAATTAAGTACTCCGGCCACAGTTTCACGCGTGGTCAAATACATACCAGATTTACAACAGCAAGTGGAAGGATTGATCCAAAAGAAGGAAGCTCTTCTCTCGATCGAGGATTTCTAGTTCTAGGCCGCAAGGAGAACAACAAAATAATCAAGGAAATATTCATAGAAAGAGTACTACTACAGCTGGAATCTCTTCATCTGATGTATCAGCAAATTGGCTTAATGATAGAGAAGTTATGGTTCAGATATCCACGTATAAGCTTCAGAAGAGTCTGTTAACTGAGATCTTGTTTGATTTAGAGAAGGATGGGTTCCTACTGTTAAATGCTTCTTCGGTCGTGTCCTTTGCAGGAACGGCCGTTTATAATCTGCACCTCCAAGTATGGTCATGTCCTTCTTTTGTTTATTTATATAATACAAATAATATAATTATTCACCCTTCTCATCACTTTAAACTTTTGAGATAATTAGAGATTTCACGTGACATCAGATCGAGGTCCTGACCCTGACTCGACAGTACTGTGATTTCATAGCTTTAATTATCTGTCTTAAGTGATATATATATATTGGATAATGGCAAACTCAATCTCTATAATATATTCTCATGTTTATTACGTATTTTAAGTTGATTAAACATATAATTTTAATTCTCATATTTGGAATATTCCTCAGGTGGACAGGACTTACATATTGGAGCGTGAAGTTTGGAATGAGATCAGTTTCCTGTCGTTGCATAAGAAGGCCGGGAAAGAGTTTAATGACAATCGTACTATTGGCCCTACACATTTCAACGATTTACCTATTTAGTATTTAATGGGGATCTAGGTTTAATCACTCCTTTCCATATCTATGGCGGCTATATATTTTATTTCAGTTGTCACATGGTACTGTTAAGTCCTAGTTCAAAATTAGCGATATAAAATTATAGACATGAACAAATTAATATGTGCACAGTGCACATGAAATATATCAATAGTATTTTTTTTTAGAGTTATATTAAGAGTAAACTTGTGCCCCAAATTTGAATTTGAACTTGGAATATATATGTGGTTCTGAGCACTTCTTTTCATTCATTTTTTCCCCTTAAAAGAGTAGGAGTGGCAGCAGTGTAGTTTCTCTTTTTGGACGTGACCATAAGGGCCCCCAGTCGCTGTGGTATGCTCAATTTGAGCCATAGTATTATTGACTCCGGGTGGAGCAGCCCGTCACTACAACTCCACCAAAATGCCAACATGCAAAAGCTCCCAAAACTTTAGTTTACAAGTTTATTAAAATAAACCGTTTCAAACCAGTGATTTTGGACAATGAAGGAAAGAACAATCTCCTAGCCTTTAATTACTAACTGGTCTCGGTGGCTTTTCATTGATTTGAGAAGCGATGTGTTACGTTTATTTTTTTATTTTTGGAAAGGACAGACCCATTTCAAAACTACTAGCCGTTTCAGTCTAAAAAATGCATCCAGCGACCTCCGGGCCATGGATCGGTTAGTCTGTTTCTACCAAGCGGGCTTCGGTCCATGAAATATGCGTCTATGTTGGGCTTCGTGGGCTCGATATGATCTCCACAATCGCTGTGGTTTTTCTTTTTCAAACAAATATCATTCGACAATTACTTTCCATCAAGATAGGTGTACGGATATAAAAGTTGATGAGCTTCTTCCTCATCAATTGTAGTAACAACATTAATGGGAATGCGATGCCAAACAACGTACGTACACAAAAACACTTTGGCTGCATTAGGAAGGAAACTGCAACCCGGCTTCCGGTCAAGTTGTCCTTTTAGCTTTTCCTAAGTTACCGCAATGATCTACTACTACATTAATACATGATGGCACTAATTTGTCTTCGTGCTCATTCTAAATGGTTTCTCAATCACTATATATTATTGGAGATCTATATGATTTGCCTTTATGATTAATGTACAATTAGGACAACAATGTAATACAAAAAAGATTATAGTATATTTAGAGCATCAACAAATCTTATTCTATTTTAAATAGTAATGCTAGATATAGTTTTAGAGTGTGCAAATCCCGTGTACTTATTTTTTTTTAAAATAGATTTTTTCATTAAAAAATAATTTTTTATACATATCTCCAATTTATCTATTTTTTTTAAAAAAAATGCATGAAAATTTACATACAACTACAAATCTCATTTCTCTATTATAAATAAGTAATTCTTTTCCATCCTATTATTTTGGGCGCCCCTTGAGTCAAAAGGTGGCCTTAGAACTAAAATCAATGTTGAAATCCAACCATTTCTTCCCTGTAGGATAATTAATGAAATTTCCAATCCCTAAAAATTTATATTAATAATATTTTATATCTACCAATAAGGTTACGATCTGCGTTACTATTCAATTATTTTTTTATTCTACCGAAGCGATCGAATGTGTTTAATAACTTTTAAATTTTTAATTCGTACAAATATTGATCATCCGAAGATTAATAAATGTTGGAAGATAGTACGTACTCTAATCACGAGTTTCGCGACACCTTCTTGGAACGTTGATCAGATGAAGGCAATAGCACTGAATACATATATATAATAATAATAATAATATTGCTAATTGATCACATCTACCTATTAAATTACTAATAATGCTACTTGATCTCATGATCACATTGTTCATGCATATATGGCTCTTGAACCAGGAATATAATTATAATGATTCCTAATAGCACTGTTTTTCTAAACGAAAAACAATTGATCCTTACTTAATTACATTTTGTTGGTAATTCAACAGATTTTAGAAATTAACACAGCTCTACACACACACGCACACATATATTCATAGCTAGCGAAGCATGAAGTCGTCACTACAAAAAATTGTGTATTTTTTTGTTGTCAGTTTTTTATTTGTCAAAATGACTGTATTTTTGTCATAAATACTTATTTTTTATATAATGCGTTGAAAATCTCCTCTTCCGTCGTTGGACAATGGAACATATAAATCGAATCAAACGACACAAAAAGTATATTGGAATGACTTTAAAAAAAGAGAACAACGTCAATGTCTGAGGTGAGTACGGAAGCTGGCGATGATGCTTGCTTCATTAAGTAAAAGAAAAATTCTTTTCACCAATCACTATTTATTATCTCACATCCTATATCTTAAGAAAAACACTCTTGTATCTTATGAAAAATACTCACACTTTAAAAAAAAAAAAAAAATTTACACGTTATGTGTGGAGTGTGTGATGTGAACCGTTGTAATTAGTTAATTTATAGCAAAATTATTAAGTAAAAATGTGACCGTAATAGTTGATCAGAAGGTAGAGTTACACGTACGGCCAGGCATGTGACTATACATTGATTTGGCTGTTGCTCCACCGGACCAATATTGATTATCGAGGCCCTTAAAGTTTTTGTGTATGGAAGAGTTGAAAGCCGATCAAGACAATTAATCATGACTCTTCACAGGACACCGTGGTATAGATCAGACTTTTGGTTGGTATGTTAATTCACGAGTACTGTTTTCTTCTTTTATATCACTGTAAATACACGTGGAATAATGCGTACAATATAGTGCAGGAGAGGAAGACAGGTCAGAGGTTCCGTGTTTGTAAATAGAAGTTATGGACCTATATTATATGGTAGTGATGTACGAGTTCATGACAACGAAGGGCCTATATGAGGACGTGGCTAAAGGGCCTCCAGTACCCGTTAGGCATATTTTGTGGGTAAACCCTAAAGCAAAGCAAATGCATTTGTACGTGATAATTGATGAGCAAACAAACAAGACAACGAAGCTGCATCGAACCTCAGTTTTTCAAACTTATTTCATGTGAATCAGATCACATCCCCTTTTCCAACCTACCCTCATTTGCCCTACGCATTCTGATCATAATCTCTCTCTCTCTCTCTCTCTCTCTCTCTCCCCCCCCTCTTCTCTCTTGACTGCCCGAAATACCCTTTGTTATATTAAGTTTGAAAAGACGGCCGGTACGATTTGATAGGCTTATCCAAACATGTTTTAGAGCTCTCAAACCATCTCACGAAGAAAAGACCACCATGCTGAATGATGATAGTTTCCCATGGTGACATTAACAAGATGCATGGATAATTTGATTATGGTATATAAATGATGATTCGGTAGGCTTCATTTATTTTTAGAGATGAGATGAGATGAAATAAAATTAAAATTAATAAGTTAAATAAAATATTGTTAAAACATATATTTTAAGATTTAAAAAAATTAAATTATTTATTTTATTTTATATAAAAATTTAAAAAAATTATATTAATAGAATGAAAAATTTTCAAAATTTTTAAAATTTAAAAACAAACAAGACATAAAAGTTTATGTCTTCCACGATTTCCACATTTCAGAGCTCAGCTTTCCACGCCAAAAGGTATTATATATTTAATCATGCTCTGGCAAAATGGAGCCAAACACCCTTTAGCGGCCCCTCTAAATGACACTGCATAATTTGGTCCCGCCCTCCTTTTGGTGTACATGTGGTTTTTACTTCTCATCTTAGCATCGTGGGATGTGAAAAGGCAGGACAAGAATGATACACATAATTAATGTCAATCTTTCCCTACTAACCTTTCTTATCTCTGCTAAAACACGTGTTGCTCCTTTGATCTCCCTGAGCCATACTGGAATTCGGTGCTTAATATATAATGTCTAAAAATTTACATGGTAAAAAGGAGGTAAAATGTCCGAGTTAAAATGGCAGTTTTGTATGGAACCGGCTTGACTTGACTTGGAAGTGGATCTATTTAGAGTGCTAATATTGTCACATTTTCCACATTCAATGGATTAATTCAAGCTGAACTGCTTTTATATAAATGGTTTCTCTGTTGTGCTTTAGTATATGACCTTCCATAAATTAGGAAGCTTTTGCATAGTACTGTACGTAGATATATATATTTTTCTAATAGTTTGGAATTTAAATAATATTATTGCAGCCAAAACGTACCCATACATATGCATGAGCATTGCATATATATATATATATGCAATTAGTGGCCGGAAAAATGACGGTGCTGCTAAAGTAGGAGATCAATGGCTGTCCGCAAATTTTCCCCAAAATTTATAACTAGTACTACAGATGAAGTTGGGATTTAAAAAAAGGGGATAAAAAATGAATAAGAGACAGTACTATGAAGTTCTGAGATTTTAGTAAACATTATCGATCCTTAAATATAAACCGTCTCAAAAATCTATATATATTATGTATGGTCCTACTGCTCCCCAGTGGGGAGTCCCCACTATGAAATTAAAGTACTCTTTATATATATATCATGGACTGACTTTCTTCTAAGGAAAGAAATTGATAAATTAATATTTGTTCAAAGAAATTAAATTAATTTAAATATTTAAATTTAATCATATACATATATAATACTTTAGCTAAAAGATTAAATATTACTTAGAAGGAGATCTAAAACAATTAACAAAGCTAGCTACGTATATATCTTTTGCTTCTTTATTTTTAGAGATGAGATGAATTGAGATTAAAGTTAAAAAGTTAAATAAAGTATTGTTAAAATATATTTTTTAATATTATATTTATTTTAAAATTTTAAAAAATTAAATTATTTATTTTATTTTATATAAAAATTTAAAAAAATTATAGTGATGGGATAGAAAATTTTTAAAATTTAAAATTTTAATTACAAAAATAAACAAGATCTGAAGCGTTCAGTGGAAAATCGAAGTGCATGCACAGGTCATAATTAAACTGCCGTACTGATCATGCCTCCATCTGCTCTTTTTTGGGGGAGTTTAGGCTTTGAAAACATTCTAATCAGCCAAAACGAGTGCTTTGCTTCTTTTTCATGTCGAGATCAGGTAAAACTTTCCCTTGCGCGCTCTCAATGAAACATTACGTGGTAGCAAGATCGATCAGACGGTACGGTACTTCCGTCCTTCTAAGTTCTCCTCCTGCCTCGACATGTTGCACCCCGCGCCCAGACTTCATTTGCACTTAAAATTCTTGATTATTTTGTTTATAAGAGATCGAACGATTTAACATTTAATAACAATTCATAAAATCTCGATATCAATTGTTGCGTACGTAGAAAGGAGATACTGATATCTTGCTTCGTTCTTTTGGGCTGGCTAAGGTACCTTGCAGTTGCATGCAGAGTGTTAAGGAAACTATACCTTAATTCAAGGCCTAATATCTTTTATCTTAATTCTAGGAATTTCCTTGTACAAATTGATTCTAGTTTCCTTTTATGTAATTAGACGTTGTGTAAATATTGAATATATATAGAATTATAGTCACCACGTTTGAAGTGTGGTGCTTTGATCAAATCTTCTCATGGTATCACGAGCCCTATCGGATTAGCATCCTCCGATTCTTCTTTTTCTCTCCATGGCTGCCAAACCCAACCCCACCCTTCTTCCCTTCAACACCATGCATAATTCACATGGTTACCATCAAGCTTTCCTCCTCTAACAACCTCCTATGAAAGAGCCAATTAATTCCCCTACTTGAAAGCCAAGAGTTATTATGCCATGTGGATGGCACCTTAGAACCTCCCCCACATTTTCATCCCCCCACCTCTCAGACACCCAATATCAAACACCTGGCGTGGAAGCAAGTTGACCAACGCCTTCTAAGCCTCTTGCTCTCCTCCCTCACTGAAGAAGCTATGGCTGAGGTCGTGAGTCTCTCCACCTCATGCAAGGTTTGGCTTGCCCTCGAAAACTCCTTCAGCCATTGCTCCAAAGTTAGAGAAATTCTTCTTAAAGACGATCTCCAGTTGATGAAACGCAGCACAAACACGGTCTCTGAGTAGGCCCGCAACTTCAAATCTCTCTGTGATAAACTTCACGCCATCGGACGACACTGATAAATCATACTGGTTTCTCCGAGGTCTTGGGTCTGATTTCACCAGTTTTTCCACCTCCCAAATAGCCCAAAACCGCTGCCCTGTTTCGCTGATCTCATCTCCAGAGCAAAGAGTTTCGAACTTTTTTAGAAGTCTCTTGAACAATCGGCTCCTCCCTCTACTACCTTCACAGCCACCAACCACGGCCACGTTCTGTCCACCAAAGGAACTCCTCATTTCGCTCGCAATAGAGCCATCGAATGGTCATGGCAACTCTTCCTCCAACCACGGCAACGGGCAGCTGAACTAGCACCATCGCTTAGGCCAGGGACGTCATCCACCACAGTGTCAAATTTGTTGGCAAGAGGGCCACTATGCCAACCAGTGCAACCAGAGGTATGCACAAGGTGACTCTGCTGCTCACTTTGCCGAGGCCTTCAATGTGTCTTGTGTGCTAAATGGGCCTGAGCCTAGTGACTGGTGTTTGGATATTGGGGCTTCGGCCCACATGACCACAGACCCTTCCACTTTGGACCACTCAAGTAACTACACAGGTAAGGATTGTCTAATTGTAGGGAATGGTGCTTCCCTACCCATTACCCATACTGGTATCATTTCTCCAATCCCTAATTTTCATTTATTGGATGTTTTAGTTGTTCCCCATCTCACCAAAAATATCATCTCAATTAGTAAATTAACATATGATTTTCATCACTCTGTTACATTTATTAATAATTCTTTACTGTCCAGAATCGTCAAATGGGAAGGGTGGTGGCAACTGATAAACGAAATGGTGGCCTATATGTGCTGGAGCGCGGCAACTCTGCTTTTATTTCTGTTCTTAAGAATAAAGCTCTTCATGCTTCTTATGATTTATGGCATGCTTGCCTTGGACATGTAAACCATTTTATTATCTCTTTTTTAAATAAAAAATGTCATCTTCATCTTACATCATTATTACCTTCTCCAGCATTGTGTAGTATATGCCAACTTGCAAAAAATCATCGCTTACCTTATGCTCGAAATGAATGTAGGTCATCTAATGTGTTGGATCTTATTCATTGCGACATTTGGGACCTTCCCTGTCAAATCAAATTTGGGTTTTCTTTATGATGTCATATTCATTGATGACCGTTCTCGATTCACTTGGCTCTATCCCTTGAAATTAAAATCTAACTTTTATGATATTTTCATTCAATTTAAAAAATTTGTTGAAAATCAACATTCTACTGGCATCAAAATTTTTAAGTGATGGTGGTGTAGAATTTACCAGCAATCGCTTCAAAGCGCATCTTCGCAC
This sequence comes from Pterocarya stenoptera, assembly GCA_003123785.1. NCBI lineage: Eukaryota > Viridiplantae > Streptophyta > Magnoliopsida > Fagales > Juglandaceae > Pterocarya > Pterocarya stenoptera. Next base: position 86,057 of record QEOT01005230.1, on the reverse strand, counting down.
CTTGGGTATTCACCATTAACTCTCATGCCCATATACACCCGCCCAAAATGGTCGCACCGAAAGAAAACATCATCATGTAACCGAGACTGGTCTAGCCCTTCTTTTCCACTCCCATCTTTCCCCTCGCTTCTGGGTTGACACCTTTTAACTGCAGCTTACATTATCAACCGCTTGCCCACACAGCTTCTTGGAGGTAAGTCCTCCTTCGAGCTTCTCTATGGTTTCTCACCCAACTATGAGAATTTTCATCTTTTTGGTTGTCGTTTTTACCCTTGTCTGCGTGATTATATGCCTAACAAATTTTCTCCTCACAGTATCCCTTGCATTTTTTTGAGTTACAGTCATTCTCATAAAAGGGTCTCACTATCTTGACACCACTACATCTAGGTTATATATCACCCGACATGCTTAGTTTGATGAAACCTATTTTCCCTCTCATTCTAGCTCTCACGCTCAGCCCATATTATCCCTTAATTTTTTCAATTTTCTTGAACCCAAACCTCTCCATACCTCCCCCCTCCCCCCCTATGCACCATTCCTTACACATTACTCCATCCGAATCTAACATGTGTGCTATTTGTACTGACCCAATGGAAGAGTCTTTGCAGGTTCCTCATTCTCTTAAAGGTCCCTCTTCACCGGTCCAAGATCCTAGCTCGCCTTTTGTTAAGACTGCCATTGATTCTCTTATTCCTGCTCACAATCATGTTCCAGCATTTCCGTTGGTTTGATCAAATCTTCTCACAGAGGTTGTGCGATACAGTACTAAATATGATCATCAGGGTTTGAATATCATGTGAAATTAATGGAAAAATATATTTGCAATCGTGAATTATGCAACCACTGCGTAATCGCTTTGAAAAAAACGAATAAAACATAAGACTTACATTAAAAAAAATTAATTTTTTAATAGTGAACTCTACTATTTTTCAAAACAATTATGCGACGTGTACTCATTTCACGATTATATGTAGAATTACTTAAAATTAATTGTGTAATACAATGACGATGAGTTATAATTAGAATAATAATTTGTATGAGATAATAAAACTATTTATGCAGTTTTCAATATTTTGCAAGGATCGAGCTGAATTAGGTCATCATGAGAGGTACATGAATTAAACAGTACGTACAAGTTTGCGTGACTGATGAATGTTATACGGGGAATATGTTTTTTTTTTTTTTTTGAAAGTTACGGGGAATATGTTTTGTGTGTGCAAGTTGTGCACTCCAGCTTAATTTCCTTGCAAATATTAATTAATTTAGCAACTACGTACAGAGGATGTTTGGATTGTATTAACTAATTAAAAAAAAACGTTATTCGTAGTATATATAAGTACTTTTAATGGTATTTATTTTACCCTTATATATATTATATATAGTGTTAAATAATTAATAGATAAGTGAAAAATAATAAATAACTTTTCAATCATTTAACACTATATTAAAAAAATAAGAAAATGATGGTAGCTAGTTAAAAAAGTGATGAATAATATTATAATATGAAGTCATGGATATATAGTAACGAAAATTATAGAAACTATATATAGTACTTTCATAAAATTAAGATGAGGTGATATTTTTCATTTAACTATTAAATTTAGTTTTTAAAAAATAATAAAAATAATACATTTTATATAATAAAATAAAAATAGGATATTGTTTATAAGGTTAACTACTGATGCGGTTCGTACAAGAATCCGACCTATGAAGAGTCAATTATTTGTCCGTCCTAAGCTGTTAGTATAGTGAGATATATAAAGACTTGCATGGATTGGATGTTCAAACTAGGTGGAAAAATAGCCAGAGTGGATCAGAACGGGAGGACATTCTGGTACATTCAAAAGTTTTTGTCATCGTCCTATCTCTCCCATGCAAGTTCCACCTATTCAATTATTGTGTCGTTTCTTTTGGCCTCTTGATTAATCCCAGCCCCA
>QEOT01005230.1:27237-43357 GCA_003123785.1 Pterocarya stenoptera | reverse complement strand
GCAAAATTGGAGCAACTCTCTGCAAATCTTACCAATTTTATCCGCCAAAATACTCTGCCAAACTTGTGGCCGAGTATGGGAGAGCAACCAAATTTAGCCAGGAATTACTTTCCTTTGCAAAATGTGGATTCCATTATCGACCCTCAATTTGAAAACGAAATTTTAAAGACTAGGAACAATATTGATCAGCAGATACCAAATTACAGTTTTGGCTCGCTTACAACGACAACTTCACCCAGTCCCACACCCTTATCGTCTACTACAGACCACCTACGCCAACTGCAACACTGAAGATGAGAGGGATAGTAACTGCAGCAATATTATGATGTTTAATATGCTTGCCAAATAGCTTAAATGCCAGTGTTGACGTTGAAGCTAGCTGCAAGGTGCAGCAACAAGCTGATCCTATTTTCTTAGCTTAGTCTGTATCTAGCTAGTGTTTCATGTTCAGATGATCATCATTTGGCTTTGGATTTAATTGTACGTTCTGCATGACTTGTAGTTGTACTTGCTATTAAATATTATGCATTATTCTTCTCCAACATTGGCCAGCATCAGTTGATAAAAATCATTTTGTATATATTTTGGTGGTTGGTGTAGCATCTCCTCTTCCAACTCCAGATTGCATATTTTGGTGATAATTTTCTGAAACGAAGTAACTAATAATGTTGTTAACCAAAAACTTAGCTTCCTAATAAACTACAATAAGAGTTAGAATTAGGAAATTAAAAAAAGAAAAGAAAAGAAAAGAAAAGAAAAGCACGCTGCGCTGGTTAAATATTATATGTAATACACACGCATATATATATATATATATCTATGATAATTTAATCACCCTGAATTATATTAAGTTCTAGGTATAAAGGTATAGAAATACCTGAGTAGACAGAAGAAGCTGGGGGAAACAATATTAATGCCCTCGAAACGATGAGAAAGAGTCAAGACGGAACTTCTCGTGTGCACGTGCATGCAGAAGGAATTTCAAGGAACTTTAATAGCTTAATTACAGATCAGAGAAGAAATTCCGAGGAATTAGTTTCCGCAGACCATGCATACACGTTATAGGGCTAGCTAGCTAGCTCATGTAGACATAACTTCTGTTCTATTAATAATATCAGTACGTTATTATTATTATTAGAGAAATGATAAATGTAGTTGTGAGTGTGTAAGCACCGCACAGTCATTTTGATAAAAAGTAAATAAAGATGAGATCCATTTAAAAAAACTTAATTTTTTAATAGCGGACTCCACTCCTTTTCAAAGTGACTGCATAACATTTGCGTATTGAAAGACTGTATGTAGTATTACTCTTATTATTAACGTATATTAATTTATTAAAAATAAATTTAATTATTAAAATTATATCTTTAACACGTCCAATAACGGGATGTGATGCAGCTTGCTATCAAGATTTCTCAAATTCTTCTTATATTTAATGTTTTAAGTAAAATTATATATATATATGTGAAATAGATCATCTTATAATATTTATTAACCATTTAATATTCTCAAAAGAATTTAAATAGATAGCAATAAGAGTACTTGCAATGTATATTATTTTCGCTCTCGCCTTTAAATTTAAACAGAAGGGTGATCGTGCGAGTGACGAAAGCTATAATTGTGAACTGAATTAATTAGCAATTAATTTCTTAAGGAAAACAAACTGTTGGTGTAATGTTGTGAAAGAAAAAATAAAAGAATATATAGATATCAGCACAGCCGCCGCCTAACCTAGTACTTAGGCCTACATTATTATGATATGAAATTTGAATGAACCCACGAGTATTCAACAATGGCCTCGATCGGCTAGCTAGTGACACGGAGTGATAGTTTGTCGTCTTGTTCGTGTCATGTTATGTAATAGATATTTAACTATACAGTTTAATCCGAACTCGACTTATTAAGTTAAACGTGTCAGATTTTTAAATTCTAACATAACTCATTTAAATAAAGAGAAAATTTTGGAACCGGTCCATCCATCCACTCCCAATTAACAACCCACTAATAATTAAGTGACACATAGCTTTCCACCACAATTATCATGTGGATGTACAATGGTAGACTCCCACCAAAGAAAAACATACAAGAGAAAGAGAGATGGAAACTGCTCCAGTCTTTAGCAAGAACAGAAAATTGCTCCAACCTTGTAATTCCTTCTCTCAAACTTCCCTCTCTCTACCTTCAAAGATTCTTAAATCTCCCCTCCTATGTCCGTTCGTTCTAAACATCTCAAAAAATCATCTTTTTGTTTCCGTCTCTACTTTCAATTTCTCTCAGATTCTCACGCATTCATCCTCCAACTTCTTGATTTTAGGGAGAGCCAGAGAGAGTGACTTGCAGATTTGAGTTGTTTTTTTGGCTTCATGTGCGTGAAATCTGTGGTGTGTGTGAATCCTTTGGTGTGGTTTTCATAGGGTGCTCACCACTGTTTTTTTTTTTTGGGTATGAAAAAACAGGAGAGAGAAAGCTTGCGGTGGGGTTGCTGGTTTCCCGTGGGCTGTAGGTAGCAGTGGCACTATGGCGGAGGAAGCTTGCAGGATTGTCGTGCATGGTAAGAAATTGTGCTTTGTTTTTTAAGAGCAAAAACAGAGGTTTGTTGGGTGGTTGAGACACAGCGTCTGGGCTATTTTCATCTCATGGTGTAGAGATCTTTTTTTTTTCAAGGGGTGCTGGCGCATGGTGGGGCTTTGGGCTGCTATGATGGTGGTTATTGATGGGTGGGTTAACGGAGGCTAAACGTAGTGCACTAATCTTTCTCTTTATGTATGTGTGTGTGCGCGTGCGCAATGGCTTCCAGATTCGAGATTGATGTGGAGGGGCTATTATGGGTTCTATCATGGAGGATGAAACTCAGAGCGTGGAGGAGTAGATATTGAGGGTGGTGGAATTGATCTTACTACATTTCTTTTCTATTTTGAGAGTTATACCATGTGAATGAGTCTATTGTTGGTTTGGTGAAGTCTCTGACGTGGGAGCAGATGAAAGGGAGGTTGTTATATGCACATAATCTGTCAGACCGCTTAGAAGCGGAACTTTTAAATAAATGGTCATGTCGTGTCATCCGTGTATAAACATATTGAGAAATATCAATATTACAATTTAACAATAATAAAATTATGATTGTGAGTAAAAATCTAAATGGATCATAATAGGTTGGTTTCGTGTTAAGCGGGTGGCCCATTTGTAAATCGTGATTTAACAGATTAACCCGTTTTCACTTGAACTCATTAACATCAAATTCAAATTTGTTAATTAATTTTGTGTTGTGTTTGTGTTGGGTTCACGAGTCGTGTCATATATTGTCACCCCTAGTGACTAGCACCTATAATTAAAGAGAAGTTCTATATGAAATCCTTATACCACACATTTTTACCTAATCAACATGTGATTTGTCATTTTTATCTTTCTACCTTAATGCTTAAATATATGTGTTTAAATAGAATGATAAAAATAATAAATTATATATTGGTTTAATAGAAGCGTGTGATGTAAGGATTTCAGCTTGTAGCATTTCTCATTATTAATATTGTTCCTTGAGGGAGTGGCAGCAAAAACTTCATATGAATATGGCTCGAATGGTACTACAATATAACGTACAATCAAATTACATCAATTTAAAAATTTATTTTTATAAAGATTTTTATAATTAAGGTATTTCTCAATTCTTTGTTGTGTTTGTAAATGGGCATACTGCATAAAATTGTGAAATTTTTCTGAAAAAAAAAAACAAATATCTGAATTCTGAAGGGAAATAAGAGGTGAAAAAGAGTGAAGACCAAAGGCGGGAAGATTTTCCCTAACAATGGTCACTGATTGTAACAGTATATGATGAATTATGTTACTAAAGAACTCATACAAAGGCAGAAAACCTCATCTCGACAATCCCACATCGATGTTTTCCTCTACAAACCCTTTCAAAAGTATGGATTTTGAAACCTTTTTGGAGGGCCCATTCTTTCTTCTTTTATATAGAGATATAAATAAGTACCTAATTAAAGTTGAGAGCAGAAATTTCACTGCTTTGCGTATTATTTTTAATTCAATTTGGGCGTTCGTCGCAGCTAACGATCGATCGATGATGATAAACAAAAAAAATTGATTAAGCCCACCAGGGCGTATCGCCTGTTCTGAAATCAGTTTCAACCCTGGGAACAAACACCACCTTCCCATCATCGATGTCTGAGTGTGCCAGAGCCAAGGACTGTTCCGAATGAGGACGATCAGAAGGATAATTAGCAGAGAGAGAGAGAGAGAGAGAGAGCATATGGAACAGAGTGTTCGTCATTTTGTGACATACCAGAGTAGCAGGTCCCCTAACAGCCCTGCCTTGGTTATTGTACTGAGAACCATGACAAGGACAAATGAACTTGTTTTCAGCAGCATTCCACGGCACCTCACAACCTAAATGTGTGCAGACAGCGTTAATGCCATAGGTTGCCAGACTCCTATCATTCTCCACAACAAGGTATGTTGGGTCTCCCTGAAATTTTGAATTTTGAACACATTACACAGCATTCTCCAAAATTCAAAACTCACCATAAAAGAATAAAGAATGTTGTTCTTGGATAAGAGATCGAGAAGGACTATTTGCAGTAGTTGGAAACATTTGGATTTGGTACTACAATGGCTGATTTTTCATTAGTATACAGAGCATATAGTATTAGTGCTAAGAGATCAAGAATACGGATACCTAAGCAATGAAATATGAGTTATACCTTCAACCCTTGAGTTAGGTTCTGTCACCAGGGCCATGGTTCTTAAGTCATTCAGATGCAATGACATCGTTTCCAAGAGCATCCTTTGCTACGATACCGCCACCAGCACCAGCCATCCTGTTCAGTTGCCCATACTAAAGTTAAATATAAATCAAAATCAAGGAGTTGCAGGAATCTCAAGATTTTACCTCAATATGAAAACTGAAAGACTCTTTGGGTAAGAAACTGAATCAACAATAAAACCAATACGACTATTGATCCAAGACAGACAGAGGAAGAAAATTTTAAAACCGATCAAATATAGCAAATTAAGAGGTTGTTTAATGAAAACGGAATAGAAAACATAACAAGTCACCCTTTGAATCTGAATCAGTGAAATGAAGAAACTCAAATTAATAACAGTCCTCGAGTCCATTATAAAAAACCAATTCCAGAAAATGCAATTTTCACAATAAGTTTCCTTGTTAGAAATTCAGCTAGCTCTTCCATTGTATAAGAAAGAAAAACTGAAACTCATCCTGGTGGGGCAAAGAAGGAAGCATAAGGAACCAACATGCCAGCCGTGGGGAGGGATATGGCACCTAACAGAAGCAGATTCATGAGTTGCCTCTTGCCCATGTCAGGTACTCGGTCGGCTGGAATGCTGGTGGCCTGGCAAGTGATTTTTGTACCCTTTTCCTTTCTCGCCAACTGGGTCCTCATCGTGGGCTTCAGCATAAAAGCTTGGGATGAAGAAAGCAACCCATTCCAACTAGAGCACAGCTGAAAGCAAACACGATAAACATTTTACTTTTGAGTTTCAGATATCATATCGAAGTTTACCTGAGTCCTAAATCAAGTTAAGACAATATATATGAGAAGAATGAATGATTACCTGAGAAGTGGTTGAAGGGGAGAGAGTCGAGGCAGCCATGGAACAGAACTTGAGAGAAGCGAGGGTATTGGAAATGTAGAGAGTAAAGTGATGATGGATGTAAATTTTAGTTTGCAGATAAGGCAAAAGATGCGACTGATGGTTATCTTTATTTGATGTGATGTTTTGAAGTTTTAACAATAGTTTCCATGCATGAATGTAGAATTATTTCAACGTACGAAAAGGGACAAAAAATAAAAAGGAATTATAAGTAACCTTTTACGGCCATGACATGATCTGTATCATGCATAATGCATCATGATGTGTGGACAATGATCAGGATCTCGGTCTCTTCTTCGTTTGGATTCATAATTTAACTAAATTCAACTTAACTCATCGTTACAATTTTTTCAAATCTCAATACAAAATATAATAAATAATTTAATTTATTCAAATTTCAAAATAATATGGGACTGAACTTAAGGTTCATATTAAATGTACGAAGTTCTACTTCTATATCTGGAAATGCAAAAAAATGCAAAAGATCGTGGACGGCAGGATTCGAACCTGCGCGGGCAGAGCCCACATGATTTCTAGTCATGCCCGATAACCACTCCGGCACGTCCACATGTATTTATAGATGGCTCCAGTTTTAAATATAGATAATATGAATGAGAGGAGAATAGAATTATTCCTACCTCTTTTTCCTCGTTTAACTTGGTGTCAAATCCTTTAAATCTTGGCCACATTTAGTTGGATCCCTGTCGCTGCAATGTAACTTCACCTACCTTTAGGGTTCAATCTCTTTAAAGTTTTACCATATTTTCGAGTTTAATTTTACTTTTATCTGTTGGAGACTCATTTGTCTTGTTGATTACATATAATAGAAAAAAATCCCTTTCTTTTAACCATTATATCATTAGAAAAAATGAATTAATTTGAGCATTCTTGCACAACAATAAAGAGTTTAGATCATTTAAATTAACGGTCCCTCTTCAGGCAGGGCAATCCGACATATGGGGTTTAATGGACACCAATACAAAATTGACACATCATTGTCTCACATAAATATAGTCTACACCTGCACACACAATAACATTTGACAGATTCACCCTCCCTCCACTTCGACAACCCTGCCCTGCCTTCGATGGAAAACAAGCCCCAATCGCTGCACGGAAGCTATTTGTTGTAACAACAATCGTGTAGTTATTTGTTGTCTCTTATTTTCCTCCATTTTTGCTCGGAAGCTAATAATCTGATCTTTCACCATCCCCTAACTCAGTCACCAAGCACTGCTTTGCGAATCTGTAAGCCTGTCAATCCATCATTACTAATCTGCATATCATCCCTTGATATTAATGTAAACGAGAGAGTTGGTTCGAAATGCTCACTTCCACTTCCCACCACTGCTACCTTGTTGCGAAGCTGTTCATGGCGATTCTCCGGATTCGACTCTGCTCTTTTACGACAAGTCAAGAAGTTAATGTGAGAGGACTGGTGGTTCCAAATTGACAAAAACAGAAAGCACAAGTTAAAATATTTTTATGAATAGTGCCGAAAACCCAAGAAACTGTTTTGTAAATTATGATTTTATAATTTGATAGCACTGTTGCGAGAAGAAAAGGGTGGAGAGAGAAAGATCATGCAGAAGAGAAGGAGACAAAAGAAACCCTCATTTGTCCCAAGTTCTTCCAATTTCTCCCCTTAAAGCTATAATTTTTCTTCCTCGAGTCCCACCTACCAGCATCGATACTTTTTGCGGGTTTTAATTTCCGTAAAACCCAAATCTTAGTCGTCTTCAGCAAAACATGGAACAAATTATTTAGTTTTATTACTAATCTTGGATTTTTCAAATGAGTAACTCTTTCGTCGAATACTCATTTTTCAACCTCTCTCTCTCTCTCTCGCTATCTCTGTTTTTCTTTTTCCTTTTTTGTTTTTGGTTCAATTTGTTAATTCAGTACCAGACTAATATATTCTCCTCTTCTTCCTCCTCCTCTTCTTCTTCTTATTTCTCTGGAAGTAATAGATAGAAATATGGTTGAAAACTTAAGAAAAGCTATTTGAGGTGTTGGGTCTTTGCTGTGCATCATATGTAACATTGGTTGAGAGGATTATGAAATCGCTCAATGGGGCTCGAGGGAGAGAGGGAGAGAGCTTTTCTTTTATTCTGAGGGGGGCTCGAGGGAGAGAGATGGCGAAGGGTAGAGTTCTTCTTTTGTTATTCTATATCGCAGTGTATTTCTTTGGATTTGTGGGCTTTACGTGGTAATGGGTTATTGGAGTCTTCTAGGTGGGGTTTAATGGATAGACCTTTATATAGATAAACTCTTAAATTAATCGATACTGAAAAGTATTATTTATCTATAATACTAATAAGCTTTGCATTTAAAAAAAAAAAAAAAAAGCATAAGCCCATTGGACTCCTTAAGCCCAATACCTATTATCCACGCACTCGGTCTCAGCTAAGGCCACCTCACTCTTTTAGCTCTTCTGTAGAAGCATCTTAATTTCACTCATTCCAGAAGCAGCTCTTCCTCTGCGATTCCGATCAGATCGGTGTCTCCCTTCGTGTTTAACAAATGCAGTCCCAACACCAACAGCAGCAAGACTCCTCCTTTGACTCCGATCCTCAGCTCCCAACCATCAAAATCCACCATCCAGCTTCACCCCGCCACCACTCTTCCCTGTCCGCAGCACTCATGCCCACCCCCACCGCCGGAGCCCGTCGCAAGATCGGTGTGGCCGTCGACCTATCTGACGAGTCCGCCCACGCCGTACGCTGGGCCGTCCAGCACTACATACGCCCCGGTGACGCTGTCATCCTACTCCATGTCAGCCCCACCTCCGTGCTCTTCGGCGCCGACTGGGGTTCCATAGACCTCTCCATCTCTCCCTCGGACGTGGTCGGAGAGGACGGCACTGCCACGCCCGCCTCCAAGCCTTCCAAGCAGAAGCTGGAGGAAGATTTCGACGCCTTCACGGCCTCGAAAGCCGGGGATCTCGCGAGGCCCTTGCGGGAGGCGCAGATCCCGTACAAGATTCACATCGTGAAGGACCACGACATGAGGGAGAGGCTCTGTCTGGAGGTCGAGAGGCTGGGCCTCAACGCCGTCATCATGGGGAGCAGGGGATTCGGTGCGGCACGCCGCGGCAACGACGGTAGGCTCGGCAGCGTCAGCGACTACTGCGTCCACCACTGCGTCTGTCCTGTCGTCGTGGTTCGGTATCCGGATGACAAGGAGGCCGGCGATGGTGGCGCCCGAGCCGTAGTCGACGTGAAGGAAGAGGAGAAAGAAGATCGGAAAGGTTAATGCGTTCTTTTATTCTTTTCAATATGTATAAAACTTGGCTATAAGGTGTTTTTCTACTTCGACTTCTGCATTTCATGATTGTACGATGCACATTTATCGGGTGCAAAGTGTGGTTGGTTATGGACTCTGCTTCCGTGCCTTTAGTGTGTTGTTTTGTTGCTCGATGTATAAATGGGACCGAGCTGGGGGCCTTGCCCACGGTACGGACTACTGAGGACTGAACTTGGAATTGTTTAGATCATTAGGCATGGTTTGGAAAGTTTTGAGAAAATACTTTAAAAAAAAAAAAAAAGTAAATCATAATTTCTTAGACATGATTCATGCAGATGATTAGCATCGTGATTAAGATGATTGAAACCATGTAATGTTTGGACTGCTTCGTATCACTCATAAACAAACATCACTCTCTGTTGCTTATTTAGAGGCAGATGCTTAGTTTGGTGTCGTAGACAGTTTAGAAGGATCAGCTGACATGATGAAGAGGAGGAGTTGTTGGTTTCTGAAACCCTTTGGTTTCTGAAAGAGTAGATTGCAGAATGCTCTGTGGGTCTCGTATCAAAAGATTCTATAACGTATGAACTTCGAGTTTGGGGGATTAGGGATGCAGTCGGTGTGATTTTATAGCGTTGCTTATTACTATCTTGCTCCATTCTCTTTTGCTGGCTTGATGAATTTTATGACAGGCTTAATGTATTGGCGGGCATCTCAATCAAAGTGGGGCTGAAGTAGATTTAAGACATTTGATTTATATTACCTAACATATATAGAGCAGTAGTTGAAAGAGTCAGATTAAAGTTGTAGGTGGTTACATTCTTATGGAGTAGGCTGAGAACTCAATTGAATAACGAGGGGTTCCAAATGCAGCGTGGTTCTGGCTACCCGGAGGTTAATTTATATTAGTGTATTCATGATTGAAATGAAGCATGTAACCTGGAAAGAGCAGGAGGTACTGTTTGGATTGCGACGGTCTCATCTCATTTCAACATTTAAATATCACTAACACAAACACTTTTTAGTTTTTAATTTTCAATATTTTTATCTAATTATAATAATTTTTCTAAACTTCCGAACAAAACATAAAAAATAATACAATTTTTTCAAATCAAATAATAAAAATAATATTATAATAATATTTTAATTTTATGATATTTTTATATAATCTTTTCTCTCTTTTTAAAATCCAATAAAATATCATAATTCAAATTTATTATTATTATTATTCACAAATTCTTTTACTACTATCTATAAATTTATCATCTCAATATCTGTCACTAGTCTCGTTTGTTTTTGTAGATGAGATGAGTTGAGATTAAAGTTAAAAGTGAAATAAAAAATTATTAGAATATATTTTTTTAATATTATTTTTGTTTTGAGATTTGAAAAAGTTGAATTGTTTATTTTATTTTGTGTAAAAATTTAAGAAAGTTGTAATGATAAGATGAGATGAGATAAATTGAGAAGAATTGTGAAAATAGAAGAGGTCTTAATGGAGATAAATTGAGAAGAATTGTGAAAATAGAAGAGATCTTAATGAGCAAGTCACAGTGTTCCACACTTCCTCTAGAAGCACCGGTTGAATGCAATCCTTGAATTCCCCACCGCGAATGGAAAGCATTAGGAATAATCCATTCTAGTCAATCGCGCTGAGAAAGAGATGGAGAGGCTGAAACTTTGAGAGAACTGATTAGATAACTATAATAAAAGGGTGCCTTGCTGATTCTGGTTTGAGTTTTTGCGATTTGGCTAATATGGCTCGGGAAAGAGGTTCAGAAGAGGACTTGGTTACTTTTATTGCAATTGTTTGGGCTCTTTGGTATAGAAGAAACAGTTTTATACATGAGCAGGTCCTTCTTGGAACACAAATGGTGGTTAATAATGCTCAATCTCTGAAATTAGAGTAAACAACTTCAGGTTTTTGATGTTTCACAGAATCACATTAAGAAAGTTGTATCTTGGAACTCTTTCCAATAGGCTACCTTAAGTTGAATGTTGATGGTGCAACCTTTTATGAACAACATACATCTGAGGTAGAAGTGCTTCTTCGAGATCACAATGGTGATGTTCTAGTTGCTTGCAGTAAACTGGAAAGGGAGGTAGTGTATTCTGAATTTATTGAGGCTATTGCTATGCTTAGAGGATTATAATTGTGTGTCCAATGGGGTGTTCCAAAGTTAATGCTTGAAACAGATTGATTACTTCTTGTGAATGCTGTGAATAATTTTACTGATTATATTATTGATTTTGATTTTCTACTTCAATATTCAAAAAATGATGACTTGCTTTCAATAATTTCAAGTTTGCATGTAAACAGGCTTGGGAATACTGTTGCACATTAGTTGACAAGGCATGCTTGGAATGTTAGTGATATTGAAATGTGGTGGGATTTTTGTCATTCATTTGTAAGTCAAGTTGTTTGGTTTGACAAAAGCAATTATATGTGGTAAGGACTTATTTGATTCAATGAATGAGATGCTGATTAATATATTAAAAAAAGGTGCCATTTTATTTTATGTTTTTGTAATGAGTAGTAGTAGATACAGTAATGAATTGTGCAAGCGTTGCACACTTATTTTAAAAAAGAGTAAGATCTATTATTAAAAAAATAATTTTTTCATATGAGTTCTACATTCACTCATTTTTTCAAAAAGAACGCGTAGAACTTAGGCACTGTATGATTAAATATTATTTTTCTTTTGTAATAAATAAAATTACCTAAAATTAACGAAAACTTCTATTATCAAGTTAGAGCACGCTCCACATCTAGTAAAGTGTTTAATGATATAATTTGATTTTAAAGATAATTTTTAAAATTTAAAAATTAAAAATTAAATCTTACTATTTAAATGACATGGATATTGATGTGATCTACTCACTGATTTAATAATAAAATAATTAAAAATAATAATAAATGCAAACTGTGGATAGGGGATGCGCCTGATTTAAAAATTAAAAAAAAAAAAAAAAAAAAAACCCTCCTGCCCGGCCGTCTGGGATTTCTGGCCAGTTTCCCGTTTTCCCTACAGGCTGAGGGTCGTTCAGCCGAACAGGATACTGTCATCTGTTGCGCAGCCATATGTAACCCACCCATAACTTATGTATATGCATGTTTATAATGATTTCTATCCACATTAATTCGGATTTGCCTATTATTTGAGCCTGCTTTCCGCTCGTCTTTTCTTTTCCAATTCCAATTCACAGTACGTTTTAAATATGCACAGCTAGGAGGTAGACCGTAGACACGAGAGCCACAAGTTTCAAACTGCAAAACCTAGTCCCTTTAACTTGGGTTGAAACTTGTGGAGTGAGAAAAGAATGCCGATAGAAGAAGATGCATATATGAAGCTTATCGGGTTTTGCATAGCCCTATATATGTATAGACAAACAAATTTAATTGTGTTTTTATATATCGATCAAGCAACAATATTTAATTGTCAAGATCTTTTGAATTAGATGGCATAAGGTCTGATCTCTAAATGAAAGAATCAAGTTCGAACTACTCATCACCTTGTATAAAAAAAAAAAAGAAAAAGAAAAGGAAAACGTAACAGCATTTAATTACATTTTCTTGCCACCTGATGCGTATATGATTTTGGTAATGACCATGGAACCAGCACTTTGCATCCATAATTTTACCTTCAATAATTGATTGGAATAATTAGGAGTACCTCTAACACGATCAGCATTAATATACTAAAAACTTTATTCCAAATTAATAAACATTTTTAACTCATAGAAAGAAACAAATTAACCAATAAGAAAGAAGACAATTACATTATTAATAAAGCCTACAACATGATTTGCCAGTTTTAATTATTTTCTCGGGATGAGTACTGAGAGAGTACTCAATTAGTTTACCAAGAAAATAATTAAAAAAGACTACTACCTCTACACATCTGATCAGAAACTAATATCAAAATCATCCTCCGGCCATCTCTTAGATCTATCCTGCATCAAGCCAGGGCTCAACCTTAACATGAGAATGCAAAACTCCATCTGACTTAGCGCCCCATCTCCGTCAAGATCACCTTCTAGAAGCATGCACACAAGCTCTTCATCCCCAATGTCATACAACCCCAGCAGGGAACTGTTCCTCTTCAAGCTCTCAAACGTGATTAGACCCTTGTCGCAATCCATCAGCAAACGAAACCCGTTGCAGAGCTCCTCTATAAACGCTTCTGCTCCCAGCCGTGCAATCATGGACGGGAAGTGGTCCTGGAAATCGACCGCATAATTCTCTAGTGCCAGATATTGTGCCATTGTCGACGGTCGAACTTGCAGGCCAAATTTGTACGTGAAAAGGAGGAGCTAGCTAGCTAGGAAGGGAGCAGCTTAATTAAATGTAGTAGAAAGGTTGGGAAGAGGAGTGATGGAAATTGAGGGAGAGAGAGGTGTGCTCTTATACGAGCAGCAAAGGGAGGAAAGAGATGGAGGCGCGCGTTCGTGGAAAGGGAAGACATTGAGGAGGAGCCAACAAATGGATCAGGATGTGTAAAGAGCTTCTCCTTCCTGGAAGCTGCATCGGATATATATGTAAGAAGCTCATAATTCATTAAGTACCTGTTGTTTTAAATTACAGCTTTGCCACCTCGCTTCGCTAGCTCGTGGCCTACTCGTCGTGTTCATCGTGCGTTAACCAATTACTTATATCAATTAAGACGAATCGCTCCAAAAATAACTCTGTTAGAATCCCCTTATCAATACATATATAAATATATATATATTATTTAGCATGCATGCATGCATGGCAATTATGGTGATTATTTATTGTATGGGTTGGTATGTCTGTGTGTGGTCCATATTTTGTTTCTTAATATAAGACACGAGAAAATGGGAAAAAATCCGGCCCAGGCAGGACTTCGACGCAACCAGACCGGCATACGTATATGACATTCTTGTATGATAATCTCGATCCCAACTTGAGTTGCTCCAGTGTCGTCAGTTTTTTCCCTTTCCGACTAGCTAGGCCAATTAAAACTTATCGAAAAATAGATGCAACCATTTTAGAAACTAATTTTTGCATACACTTTAAATGAGCTGATCTATGATCAACTTTTGAACCACGATCTGTATGCAACATGGATAGAGTACTATTCTATATGACTGCTCTATTACTAACCAAATGCAACCCATTTCAATTCATTAAATTAAATAAGGTTTGGTTTCACAAACTATTTCATTTTGAGTAAAGCTATACATCTGCTTTCACTTCTCCAACACCAAACACGAGATAACGTTGCAATTTTTTTTTCGTTTTATTCTTTGTTGTCTTCCTTCGCAAGCCAATTCGAAATTTCCTCTCCCCTCGTCGCCTTCTCCCGCATTGCTTGCTACTCTGCCCTGCTTCAGCCAACTCCACGTCCGCCGCCCACACCAACCAGCCAAACAAACCCCGATCGTTTGCCACCATCTTGTATCAGTGTATGCCTCACAAAATTGAAAAAGTAGCCACTAGAACAACAAGCAGTTCCAGCACCACATAATGGACAATCGAATAAAACGTTATGGTGAATTAACAAGTCCAATTCATTGGAATGTAAACAAAAAAAAAAAAAAAAACAAGAAAAAAGAAATTACCTTTAGGAGTTCAATAGTATCTGCGAAGAGAGGTGGAGAGCATGGAGTGGAATTTCCACACAGGAGCTTATCTCCACAGGAGACCTTTATCCCAACAAAAATACATTCTAATTATCTCAGATAAATATCTATTTATATCAACATATTTATTGGAAAATGAAATCATTCATTTAACAGAGAAGGCTAATGCAATGTGCAATAGGGCTTTATCTGGGGATATGAAATGGTGACCAGTGTTAGGGCTACTTCGTGAAGTGGATTTTGAGGGGCATTTCTCAGATCTGTTAGGGTTTTTCTCGAGGAATGGTGTCGACCGGGGGGGGGGGATTCGGTAGAGGGAGAGAAGTGAGAGTAAGAGGGCTACGGAAGTGAGGAGAGGGAGGAAAGGAAATGCGGCCTCGAGGGTGAGAGATGGGAGTGAGGGCGACAGACAAAGGCGAAGAAAGGGATCTGATTTGCTTGATGGACAAAGAGAACGAAGAGGAAGGGATCTTTAGTGGGTTACAGACAGAGGGAAGTGAAGGAGACGAGGAGGAAGGGATCTAAGGGAGAATTCTCATCTGGAGTGAGATGCGTGCGAACCCCATCTGAGAGGAAGTGAAAAACCGTGACATGGCGATCAGACTGGGTTCGCCACGTCACGGTGTGTGTGGTGTTGATGAGCTGAACCAGCCTAGGAATAGATTTTTCCTTTCATTTTATGTCATCTCATTTCAATATCCAAACACCATTCAAACACAAATATTTTTCAATTTCAAATTTTTAATTTTTTTATCTCATCATTATCAAATAATAATAACTTTCCCAAACTTCCAACTAATCCACAAAAAATAATTAAATTTTTTCAAATCTCAAAACAAAAATTATATTAAAAAACGATACCCTCTTTTAACTTTATAATTTTTTTTATAAACTTTTTCTCTCTTTTCCCAAAGCTCCATAAAAATCTTAACTCAAACCATTTTACTACTATTTACAAATTATATTACTATTATCCACATTTTTTTTTTATCTCATGTATAACCAAACGAGAGGCCTTGTTTATTTTTGTCAAAAACAATTGTGGCTAAATCATTTCTGGTTGATTTACTACCAAGTCGTCCTTGTTTAGTGTAAATTATTGTATTCCCTTACCAAAATGTGCTTTTGGCCCCAAAAACTAAGAATAAGGTTGATATTTTGTCTTAAGTTCGAGACCATTTAATTCCAACAATCCAGATCACAAATTGCAGAGATGGCAAAACTATGAATTCGACACAAAAAAACCTTTCATGAACTTGAAGACAATAACATTTATGTGCGTGTTTGTGTTTTATATATATTTTGTAAGCAAATGCATACGGTTAAAAAAGTGGGGTTACAAATTGTGGGGTGGGGGGCAGGGCAGGGTGACATATGGATCTTTTCCACTGCGGTTTCTTTTTCTTAACATGTCTGAATAATGTCCTAATTAATTGTCCAAAAGCGAAAGGAAATGTGTGTAGCTGGGAATTGGAAAACAATTTATTTTATTTTATTTTATAATTTCAATAACTCAGTGAAAGTATGGTGTGTTTCTTAAAGACAAAAAAGAGATGCATTCAAATATAAAACAGGACAAGATTTTAGACACTGCAATAATGGCGACACACTATGGAGTGAACTGTCGAGTGAATTTTGGTTTT
>QEOT01005230.1:0-20124 GCA_003123785.1 Pterocarya stenoptera | reverse complement strand
TTTTTTTTTTTTTTTTTTAGGTGAATCTCTTATTTTTTTTGTTTTGATTATCTATTGAAACTAGCTGCCAAAATTAATCTAAATTATGTTCAGCATCCACGTAGAAAATAAAATAAAATAGAAAAGGAGATGGAGAAGAGAGAGGGAGTGAAACTATCAGGGCTACATCTTTACTATTTTCAATTGTTTTTTAATATATAACATATGTCCCGAACGAGATTAAATAAAAAATGGAAATACAAGAAATTAATGATAATGTTTAATACTGATTGATTTACATAATAAATTAAATATGATAGAGAATAAGTCATATTACCACACGTACTAGAATATTACGAATATATTCTATTTTTAACAATTCCAAAATGTTTTATTCTGGCAAACAATAGAACTAATATTAGATTTTTTTTTTTCTAGAGTAATCAATATTAGAGAAATAATGTTATGTATAGTTATAGATTGTACAAGTATTTTAAAAAGGTTAAAATCTGCCGTTAAAATAATAAATATATATATATATTTTATGTAAATCTGATTCTTATCTACTAATTTTATCAATCGCATAATAGCATTGCTGATATTGACGCGGCTCTCATACACGTTACAAAATGTCATCATTACGTTCACCTTACACAAACCTAAAATTTAAAAAAAAAAGAAAAAGAAAAAGAAAAAGAAAAAGAGAAGGAAGAAGAAAAAAAAGCAACCTATGATCAATTTGGAAAAGGAAAATAATCTGACGGAAATTACAGAGAACGGGCACAGTAATACCGCATGCATGCATATGTAATCTGTAAAATGACTTGTCGGTCAGAATCGTATAAAAGTCGACGAGGACGATGTATTGATGACGGCTATTAATTTCAATTTTCCAAGCCCAACGTTGGCATCGTTCCCAGCATTGGATGGCGATCGAGCGTGCAGTTGCTTTCAACTCTCATGCGCAAATGGGACGTACTCAACGTGAAGACCTGTTCCAATGAGAGCCACACCGGAAGGGTAGCATTTTCCATAATAAATATATTTCTAGATTATTATTATTATTTTTCTGTTCCAATGATGGATCATTGCATGCATGACTTTCTGAACAAGTAAGGCAACATGGCTGATTAACATTATGGGGGGGGGGGGAGGAGCTAGACCGAGTGATTGCATACAAATTCGTGAAGCCAAAGCTTGTTTTTCATTTTTCAGTCATTATTATTAGTGGGCCTCCTCGATCATTATGAAGGTTAATATTCAAAGGTAAACCTTTATACTGAACTCCCATCACGGTGTGAAAAAGGCCCCATGAAGAATATTATTGCAATATTATTCTCTAAGATTGCATATGCCCTAGGAATCCTGCTCTTCTGAGAGTGCTAAGCGTCCCTAAAAGAATCTTGCTGAGATTTTGAAATCCAAAGTGATAAATACATTCTAAAATGTCTTTCTGCAGAAGATCAATTAGCTGACATTAGCAGCCAGCAGGGACTACACGCCATGACAAAGATACCCTGAAACCTTAATTAACATCAACAAAAACAAAAGCATTTCTTCGTGTTCATATACATATGGTGGTATTGGACCAACCTCTGCAAACCTTTTCTGACGTTGAAATGAGATTATGAGGCCGTAAGATTTGGGCGAGCGTGACCAACAAACAATTAGAAAAAGGAAAAAAAGACGAAGGAGAAAGATGACTTGGCTTCCTGCTAATAATTTCATTTTCAAGCATTTTTTTATTCAAAATGAGATTATAACTGCTACATACAATTGAGTAACCATCGCTCATTCTTCTTAAAAAAAAATAGATAAATTGGAGTGGACTTCAACCTTCCGTAGGATTTTGCTGACCAGAAAAAAAAAAATAATAATAACAGAGGGCTTGGCTTCCTGCTCGAAATATATTTTATGTTATGTGAGGCAACGATTCCAGCTCACTGTTCTTAATTTCACCCAAAGACCGGCTATAAGATGAAAGGGAGTATTGAAGGGAGTATTTTATTATATAATAAAATACTTCCTGCTCCTTATATAATATAATAGTGCTGAATAATTAGGTGATATTTAATTTGTGCATACAGACTGGGTATAAGATGACAGGGAGTATTGACTTTTTTAGGGGAGGGGATAAATGAGGATAATTATTACGAATATAAAAAAATTACATAATAATAAATTTATTAATTAATGTGACTTTACGTGATCTGTTAGATTTATTTTATATTAAAAATAATTTTATAATTTGACTTGATGTAACGTATTGTATCATACCACGTTAATTTATGAACCTAATTTTATATAATTTTTTTTTATGACTAAAATATTGCTAATAATTTTGAAGAGGGATCCTTTCTGTGTCTCGCAGCTTGTTCAATTTTGTTGGTAGGGCATAAATGTCAATTAATTGATGCTTTTATTTTATTTTATTTAGTTTTCGTCAGCATGCAGCGTGAGATACGTCATCTCGTTTTGCCCACACCCAATTATATTGTTTGCTTTGTTTTTGATTTTTTTTTTTTTTTTTGGGTTCTGCTTTTACAAAGTCAAATTCAATCCATCCATCAGAACACTGGACCACTAACAATCCTATAAATCTGCAATCAAATTCTGTCCCAAACAGCAACGCCTCAGATAAATCCTCCCACCAAATATTCGGCCGTTCATAAAAGATGGATCCATAATAGACAATATGAAATATAAACATGATATTTAAAAAATCAGTTTTGCAACGGACAAGCGGCATGCGTAAACGAGATGCAATATGTGGCAAAGCTTATATGGTAGAAAAACAAAAAAAAAATAAAAAAATAACAAAAACAAAAAGTAAAAAGGCAAAAGTAAAGAAAAGGAAGAAGCAAAACAAAGTTACAGATTCTTCTTATTCATTCGGTGTAGCAGACCACACTCTGAAGCAAACAATATTTTCTTTTTTCTTCTTCTTCAGTCGAGTAGCAGACCACTGCGACAACAAAAGTTTACACAGATTTTTCTTCTTCCACTCGGTTCCATAGATGGCTGGAATATAATGAAAACAACGTTTTGAACTTCTTCGATTTAAGATGACTTCTTTTTTTCCTAAACCAGCCGGCCACGTGGAATGTGGTGCCCCTATGGTTCTTCTGGCCAATTGCAAATAGATTTTTTCTTAAAAGTATATCGACATATGACATCTCGTGAATATATTATTTATTATGAATATTATTTATTATGAGACTTATTATAATTATAAATAAATAAATAAATAAATTTGTATATTTTTTAATAATAGATTGAGTGTGTGGGAAAAAATGCTTACAAATAAATTATCTTTTATTAGAAAGGACTTTGTATGTGTTTTAAAAAAGATATATGATATTTGTAGTTATAAAATATGTAACGAACTTATTTTTTTTTTTTTTTTAAAAAAGAGTAAATATGAGATTTATATAAAAAAATTAATTTTTTAATTATAAATTTTATTTTTTTAACAAAAAAAAAACGTAAAGTTTTTAAAATTTATGACCGTATGTAACGTTATTTTTTAAAGAAAGAGTTTATTACATCTTCTAGAGGATTTATTCAAGTTAGCAGCGAGCAATGATGATGATGAGCCTGACACCACCATACCATCATCAATCCTTTTAATCCCCGTCTTAAAACAAAGGGTCATAATTGGTAAGGAAAATCCAACAAGAAAACGACACCGTCTCAAGTCTCAACCTTTATATTAATCGATTTTACCTATTACTTTGCGCCAAAGTAAGACTGCTTAAACTAAGCCAATGTGCAACCATAAATAGAGCTGTTGGCTTCCCTTCCTCCCCACACTACGCATTTAGCCAAAGTTACCTAGATTTGGATCGCGGAATCCCAGAGAGAAGAATACAGAGAGAAATCACAGAGAACCTTTCACAACTCCGTCAATGGCCACCAAAGTGTATATTGTGTATGCATCACTCAACCTTAGTTCGTCTAATACTCTGCCTTTTGCTCTGTATTCCTTTTTTTTTTTTTTTCTTTGCGGGGATTTCTTACTCTTCGGTTTTGCATTTGATTCCACGAATTCTATATTCTCATTCGACGATTGATTTGCTGGTTGTTTTTCTATAATATATTCCCGAAACTTGTGTTTTAGTTGCAAATGTAATTTTTCTTGGAATCTTTCTTTGCTGGTTGTAATAACTGTTATTGATCCGAGAGAATTATCGTGAATATTATCTTTTAAATACGTGTTTTTTAATTTGATGAACGGAGAATGACCATAAATCCAAGAAAAAGGGTTTTGGAACGCAAGAGGCTTTTGTTTAGGTCAGAGCTCTGCACGTTGAATTGTTCTCGCTAGCGAGTCTCACAGTTTTGAATTATCTTGTTGGCATGAAACTCGTTCGACTCTGTTCGTTCTGTTTTGGCATTTCTACTTTAGCTGTTATTTTCTCATAAGAAATCTAATTAAAATAATCTCCTTGTTCACCTGTAACTGGAAAGGTTGCCTCTTGCTCTACTTTTGCAATATAAGATCTGAGGACACCAATGATGAACAGGAATAGCCTAGTCAACATAGCTTCCATTGGTTATAAATTCTGCAATGCAATCCTGCGCAATTCTCACCATCCTTTTCTTTTAATTAAGACTTTAACAATCGGTGCTTTGATGTGGGCCCTTGTGAAAAGGCTTTGATTTGATCTTCTTTTTGTGTGACGTGATTTACACTCCTAGCTGGGTGTCGGCATTATTTATCCACATGTCTCAAGATTTATAGGTGTAGGATGCTCCATCCCTCACAGGTTGAATGTGAAAAGTACAATCAAATGTGGTCATCCATTGTAGATGTTGTGCTTTGCCTCTGATTGGGTGCTTGGTAGGACAAAGTATAAGAAGCATGGAAAGTTCAAGCACACCTAAAGTCCCGAGTTTAGAGCTAGAAAAGGATAAGAGTGGAGACTCGGATGGAAATAAACTTTTAGAAATCTCTTTCAAATGGTATTGTGTGTAGTTGGCTAAATGGTTCCTTCTACTGTTCTACATGTGGCTGCAGCCAGCCAATGTCTGCTGTGGGAGCGTTATCATTCTTCTTAGGTGTTGTTGAAGGCCCAAGTCACCATAAATTCTCTTCCTTCGCCACTAATCCAAGCCCTTCTGTGTCCCCTTCTCTCTTTGTAGTTCTGCAAAAATTAATTGCCAAGCTCTGAAGTTTGTGATCTTCTGAAGTTGTCTCAGCTTGAGCATTATAGGTGGCCAAGAACATTCTGTAATGTTAATGGTGACATTTTTTGGGCTATTTTGTTACTTGAAATGTTGTCAGTCAACTGTTCCTCTGCGATGTGGACCTTGGGGATTTGCCGCTGGCCTTTAATCTGCAAGAAATTTCCGAAAGAACCTGGGAATTTCCTGAGACATATTTGTTTGGAAAAATTATTTTAGAAGTTGGCTGTGTGAATGCTGCCTTCTCAGCAATCCATTACATGTCAAATCTGAGCAAGTTGTTTTTCCCGGAGATCTGCAAGTATTCATGGCATTTTAATCATTAATGCTCTCATTTTTTTCGTTTAATTCTCAATCAAATACAATATTATATAATTATAAAAGCAAATTAGTATTTTTCATCAGATACCATCCATGTAAGGTGATTGATTTGTTTTTCACCCTGTTTGTTGTTCTCTCTCGCTAGAGTCTATTCTTGATCTTGCTACCGTGGGGATTGGATTGTCACACAACTCTCATAATCTTTTCTTGTCTTATTGCTACAGGTACTATTCCATGTATGGGCATGTAGAGAAACTAGCAGAAGAGATAAAGAAAGGGGCTGCATCTGTTGAAGGTGTGGAAGCCAAATTATGGCAGGTAACAATGTCCATTCCTCATCATCTCTACATTGCATGCTCTGCCATTTTATCTCTTTATCTTTTCATTTTCTGTTTTCTTTTTCATCTTAATAAATTAGTCTCTGGTTTGCATATTATTATAGCATATTTCATGATCAACTCTGACGATTGCAATATATATATATATATATGCTCAAAATGTCATCCAAAGTTTGGGGTCTCCCTTGTCGATCAGTACATCTAGAAATCAGAATTTCGTCCTAGTTATTGGTTGTCACAATTCAACAAATTCAAGCAACTGGCTGTTTATGGCTAAGCAATAGTTTCTTGGGTGGGCCATGGTTTTCAATAGAGGGCCAAAAGCTTTACATTCTTGAATAAGTTAGAGAAAATCTATGTTTAGATTTATCTCTGCATTCTCAGCAATTGACTGATAAATTCCCTGACTGACTATGGTGGACTTGTGGAGCAGGTGCCTGAGACACTACCAGAAGAGGTGCTTGGGAATCTGAGTGCACCACCAAAGAGTGATGTACCAATCATTACGCCCAATGAGCTTGCTGAGGCTGATGGGTTTGTTTTTGGCTTCCCAACAAGATTTGGAATGATGGCTGCTCAATTCAAAGCATTTCTGGATGCAACTGGAGGTTTATGGAGAACACAACAGCTAGCAGGCAAGCCTGCTGGGATCTTTTACAGCACCGGATCTCAGGGTGGTGGACAAGAGACAACTGCGTAAGTTCATGAATCATTAAACTAACTGAATTATTCTGAATATTCTGAATCCAGGAAAATAAAACTGACTTACCATCAATATGTCTTAGGTTAACTGCAATTACTCAGCTGGTTCACCATGGAATGATTTTTGTACCCATTGGATATACATTCGGAGCTGGCATGTTTGAAATGGAGAAAGTGAAGGGTGGAAGTCCTTATGGTGCTGGAACTTTCGCTGGAGACGGCTCGAGACAGCCATCTGAGCTTGAGTTGGAGCAAGCATTCCACCAAGGAAAATACATTGCCACCATCACAAAGAAACTCAAGGGTGCTGCTTAAAGTTTCCAAAGTTATTCACCATAAAGATATCATTTGAAACCGTTTTTCAATTTTATTCTCCTAGATTTTCATATTCCTATATGTGTTTGCAAGCAATAATTACTGTGTCGTTTGATGCCTGCTTTGTATGTGTTACACACAGTTCAGTTGTTATCATTAATGGTAAAAGTTTGCTGGAACATCCCATCTGTGCATAATTGCTCTCTTTTCCGCTTATATATTAATTAGAACATGACAAAACTTCTAAACTGTTGTCAAAGCTAATGCCTGGTGAGATAGGCAGGGCGCCAACCACTCGAGCACGAAATCTTCACCGTACAATCCATTGATTATTGATTGAAGTCAATTAGTAGCCGATATAAAAATAAAAACGACCATGTTTATAGTATTGAAATCCGTGTAATCATGTCCTGATAAAAAACTGGTTGTTTCTCAGAATAATCGTCGGAATGGTATATGGATTGCAGAAGGTAGTCGTCTAGGCTGAGCAGTGGCCAAAAGGAATATAGATGCCTAGTCCTGATTCTTCATTGCATCTTTTGGTCTATACGACAAGCCGTCTTCATGTTAATTTTGGATCCGTTGCCCAACACCTTATTCTGATCCTCTAGGATTTAAACAGTACGTGCAGAAGAAATGTTGGTACCTTCGGCTTGATCTTGGAAAATATAAGCAATATTAAACGAGAATCTTCAAATTGGCTTCTATTTTTCACCATCAACTGACCTTTTTAGGGGAGGCTTAGATAGTGAGTTGAGATAAGACGAAATTTGAAAGTAAAATAAAATATTATTAGAATTTTTTAATATTATTATTTTTTTTAGAATTTAAAAAAGTTGAAATATTTATTATATTTTATATGAAAATTTAAAAAAATTGTAATAATTAGATAAGATGAAATGTATCCAAATCTCCCCTTTTTATTTCGCGTTTCAGTGTTGTGATTCCTTAGACCCAAAAAGAGAAGCTTCAAATCCATGGCCTAATTATTAACTAGGAGACTCTTTTTAGCAGCCTTCCTTCCAGTTGTAGAATGCTAGCATCGATAAGCAGGTCTAAGTTTCTGGTAAGTTAGATAGTTGGATCTTTCTTTTACCATGCAGAAACACATGCATGATTATCTCATATCGATCACAAGCTAGCAAAATAAGAGCATTAGAACCCTTAGCCCAACCAAATCTTATATATGAAACTCGAAAGTATAGAGTGTCAATCAGGTAGCACTTGCAAATCAGAATTAGATGCACTAATTCAAACTGGTTTTTCCATTATTTTCATTGAAAATTCAGTCGCATATTATTGATCAGCGAATTCTACTGCCTATTGTCTACATATCTGATCTTCTGCAACTGGCCGCCATATCCACTAGGTTGTTCAATTCGAAATGCTTGTAAAAAAGAGAGAGAAAATGCCTGAGAATTTGCAACTTGGTTTGGATGGTATATAGAGTGGTAGACAACAACTAGCAATCTTATCTCATTGTGGCCATAAAGTTCTTCCACTTGTCAGC
Organism: Pterocarya stenoptera; assembly: GCA_003123785.1. NCBI lineage: Eukaryota > Viridiplantae > Streptophyta > Magnoliopsida > Fagales > Juglandaceae > Pterocarya > Pterocarya stenoptera. Next base: position 11,772 of record QEOT01005230.1, on the reverse strand, counting down.
AGTACTGTTCTTTATCTTCTTCCATCTAGACTTCCATGACAATTTTCTCAGAAATACCGGAGAACATAAACCTCCAAGCTGATTTCAAATGAAATTAAGGAAAAAAAAAAAAACCCTCCATACAAGAAAGGAAAAGGAGTAGGACGTCAGCCTTATGAAACATTGAAATTAACCTCAAGGCCATGTTCATGAAAATTTTGTTTGTTTAATTCAGCATGCAGTTAATTAGTTCTCGGTGCAATCATGCAGCAAGCATGCACGGAGGAAACCTCGTATTCAAAGTACAAACTGCATGGTTTCTCCTTAGTCCTTAACATGAGTCCCCCACATGCATTTTCCCCAAAATCTTGCGGTGGTTCGGTCTCTTGTAGATTTCCGAAACTCATTGGTCCGTCTCACCATGTCCATTATTTTTCAATCTGGTTCGATCTGCACTGTTTGATTCATTACTAACACAAATACGTTAATTAGTTTGCCGTATATATCCTTGAAATGGGAAAGCTGTTCTTATCCATAGTTTGGCCAGGAATTCCTCGAGACAGATGAAGTATATATACAAGTGCAGGATTTTTTGGACCACCCCTTCTAACCCAATAGGCTTTGGATTGCTCGATCGGATCATCCCAAAGGATTGGTGATCATTTTTTTAAAATTTTTGGGAGATAGCTGCCACCCATAATAAGTAGAAGATTTTTCTTATTAAAAAGAAAGAAAACGGTAGTTTTTGGAGCTTAATTCATATTTTAGAAATCTTAGATATGCTAATTCTATTAATGCAAAAAACATATAAGAAAAACTTGTATATATGGAATTAATAATAATAATTAAAAAAAAAAAAAAAGTCAGCTATATATAATTACCACAAATCGCGGGGAGTGGAAACTAGCAATTATCTTATAAGTCGACGTAACTCGATCATAGTGCTCATTTGTTTGTTCTTTTTAGCTAATGCAATATTGCAAATACTGATCAAGGGAACAAATTAAATCTAATTAATGGTACAACGTTCGATTAATTCAAAAGTGGAACAAATATCATTCACCACATGATAAAGTACTGAAACGACATTAATGTTGGCAAACACGTTCGTTGTCATGACCTTATATAATTGGTTTTGATTCGTGTCAACATAATTTATTTTGCGTTATATATGCTTGTTTGGAATGCACGCAAATTGCTGGAGATCGAAGTTGATAAACTGCACGAAAGAAAGAGGTAATTAAAGGGAAAAACAAAGTACTATATATAATTTTCTCGATCCCTTTGGTTAGGGGCCGGGGGTTTTGGCTTAATTCTCTTGATGATCAACCCCAGCTTCCAATGGAAGCCCCTCAATGTGACCAGTCGATAAAGAGCACGAAAGCTTAACATGAAGTAGGTACGTACGTAGCTAGCACCCGTACCTGGACATACATTTTCTAATGTACTTTTGAAAAAACAATTTTCAATGTTCTTATAAAACTTACGAAAAAACATGAAAGGAGGAGCTGTGGGCCAGCATCTGACTACCACTAACATATATATTCCAAACACATAAACAAATCAAGAGTGAGATTTCCAATCAGATGACATCCCCACACTCACTTGTATTCTATAATTCAATTATTCCTTCACATTTTTCTCCTCCCTAGCTTTTTCTTAAATTAATTAAAGGCTAGCTAGTGCCAGGTCTATTAGTTAATTTAAGAACAAAAGCTCCTTTATCCTCTAATAACAACAAATTCTCTCTAAAGACTAGCCTGCAACTTTCCCTAAATTCAGCAGCTTTTTTTCTTATATATTCCTTAATTAATTAACCACCTCAAATCATAATTCTTCTATTATTACAAATAATTAGTATGCATGCTGCTAATTCCATTGGTCCCGAGTATTGGCCACACCCAGCATCATTTTGCCTGTAGCTTCCCAACAATGGCTGTCCTTAGGAGCGTCATTCCCAATATTGGCCACACCTGCAATATCATTTTGCCTGTAACTGGCCAACAATGGCCGGCTGTCCTTTGGAAAGTCATTTCCTTTTCTCTCCCTTTCACCATTTCTTGAATTTCTTTGCCAACTCTTACTAGTACGATAATGTGGGCTTTCTGTGTCTTTCTGCTCCATCTTTTTCTTTGACTCTATCACTCTCAAGTTGGCTTGGCCGGGTTTTCATCTGATATATATACTAGTTAATTACAGAGAATAGAGCGCTGAATTTTGACCATTTCTTGTTGCTCTATCTGAAAGATCCTCCGAATGTTGGCGTCCAGAAATCAACCGTGGCCTCGTGAGTGACAGGGAATGTACTTGAAACCGGTACCAAACATAGTCCTCGGCTTCTAAGATCTTGTTTTGGTCCTTCAGGATCCTTTAATTTATCAAAATCCTGTATCAATAGAGAAAAAAAAAACCACGCTTTCTTATGGCGGAAAAAGAAAAAACCACATGAATAATTTCATTTACGCAATAAATTAAAGAACTAAATTATTGTCATAATTGGATCTATAAGCTCGCTAGCTATCAGGATGCAGGAGAATATTGTACGTACCTGCTGATGATGTATGGGAGCTCCAGTACTTTTCATGTAAGGAGTACTTAAGACCTAATATTATTTAAAATACAGGCATTAATCAGAAACTATTGACAATCTGATCCATATATAAGGGGGCTGAACTTGGTTTCTCATTATATATGGTCATTAACTAATTAATTATCAGAACGACAATGTAACGAGGTGCTTAATTGCTTCATATATATATGGACTTACACTAACTTGTTCATGGAGGAACTTGATGTATTCAATGGCTTCAGAAAGCACCGAGGCAGTATCAGTCTGACACAATATAGCATGATATTAAGATCTTTCAAAGTAAATCGCTTTTCATGTATTCAGAAAGAAAATGATCACTCACTCCAACCTTTGTGAAAGTAAAGGATCGATTGATCAATTCAGAAGCTTACCTTTCCGAAAGGTGATACCAATTGTTGGAGTGCAGTGATTCTGTCCCCCATCTTTTCTTTCCTCACCTATCAGACCAAATTAGCTAAGAATTCTCATCCGGCCAATATGATTATGAAATCGGATTTAATTTTCGAGAAAAAGAAACAACCAAAAGCTTAAAGCTTCCTCTTGTCAAAAGGATTATTGCACTTATTGTACCTTAAAAGCTGGTAAAGGCGATGGCGTTTCATTACGAGGCCTTTTAGATGTAGCTTCGTTGCCGCTTTTCTTCCCCACTGTGGATGAGTCCCGAACTTCGGATATGTTCTGCTCAATAATGAATATATATGAAGTTTTTCAAACCTAATACTTAAACCCTACTCACGAATACAACTAGGTGTCCTTTCTCAATTATCCTATTCATCATACCTTTGGTTTTTCATCAAAGTTTGGCGTGGAAAACTGCTGTTGCAGGGATGGGAAAAAACTCGGCCGAACGTCCTTCATGGCCGTTTCCGACGCATTCCAAAACGGGGCGTTGTTCGAGAGATGCAAGTGACTGCTTGGTGTCTGTTTCGGAGGTGAAGTTCTCAAAAACTGAGGAACCTTGGACCAAGAAGGCAATAATTGATCAGTAGAATTCAAGCCATAGTTTGCCGCATATGGAAAACTCATCGGCCTATTCTCGAGTGAAGGCTGTTGATGAGGCTGATTATCCGGTCCCAACAGACCTTGCAGTATGGCCGAAGGGCTTCCGTACAACGCCGAATCCATCTGAAAACTAGAAGGCAAGCCCTGGCATGTCACAGTGCTATCCCCGGAACTGTATTGAGGACTGAATGGGGATTGATCTAAAGAAAAGCCACGATTAAGTTGCTTATACTCGTTGGCGGAGGACTCGCTCCCACTCATCCCAGAAAACAGTACTCTTTCCCTCCACTGAACTTGAGAGGATCCCATATTCCCAGTTTCTTGAAGCATCGAACGGAAACCGCTGTCCGCCTTTTCACCACGACTACTGTCGCCACATATAAACGTTAATAAAATAAAGCTCGATTATATTAACTAATGCTAGTAACAAATCATTCAATTTCATATATTATTTTCACAAACAAAGAAATTAAATCAAGAAAAAAAACCGAACTTGAAAGAACATTGGTTCTTTGCTTAATTAGTAGACACGCACGAAAGAGTTCTGGCACTTAGCCACTTACAGTAAAGTTTGGTTCCAATCCATGGCCTGAGTTGAAAGGCCTAAACCCATCATATGTAAGTTGGGATCATCGCTGGCACCAGCTGACTCATGTCCTTGCAGCTTCTGGGTGTCCTGGAAAACCACTGAGCTACCCGACACCGACATAGAATCCATGGTAGTCCTCGCTTTGATTTCAGCTAAATCATTTGGCCATCCAAAGCTCCCTAAGCTATTGAGTGCCGAAGACGACGAAGATGTCCCGCTTTCGAACCTGGTTCTTGATGAATCCCACCAGTTCCCACTTGTATTGAACTCGTCTGCCATGATCACAGATTAATAAGCTCGACTGCTTCTTGGTTAATATATGCTGTATATTCGCTCCTCTAGCCTTTTCTGATCTGGTTTGGCTTCAGACTCTTCAACTCTTTCGCCTTCTTTGTTTGTTTTCTTTGAGCCCTTATGGTTCGATAAAATGAATGAAAACGGTCTGCTGCTTCTCGGTATTTATACTTTCGATTACTCCCGTTTGGTGTGTGTACTGTGTAGTAATGAAAGAATTAAGTAACCGGAATATGCGCGGTACTTGATATCAAAGAAGAAGGTCGTTTTAGGGTTGAATTTTCCCTTCTCTGATATTTATAAATATTTACTTTTTGAATCCTTTTTCTTTTTTCAAATCTAATTAATTAGTTCTTTTTTTAAATTCCAATAAATTCTATTATAAATATTTCTATTTAATCTGATCCAACAAATAATAAAGGAAAATTGAAAATAACATCGATCGCCACGCTATATATATACCTAATTATCAGGTTATACCACCAGATAGGCCTCCACGTGAGAATCACTCTGCCAATCAAAGCGCAGGATCCTGCAAGGGTATGGCTACCTACAGAACACCATATTCTAATTGATTTTCTACGTATCATTAATTAATCGTTCATATGATTTGGATTTTTGGTGTACGTGTATTTATTACAACTGATCATTTTGCAAACTTCATATATAAGAGTAGATTACATGAGATCCTACAGTGTTACAGGAAAAAAGTAATTCATAAGGTGATAAAAATAAATAAATAATAATTGCCAAAAACTGTAATTACCGTCAAGCAGGTGGCATATATAGCTAGAGTACTCGATCTATGGGAATTGGCGTCGTCATTAAGTCATGCACTCATTTTGATTAATAATTACCAAATCCAATATGTATCACCTTAATTATATATCTAGCCCAGCAGGCCGGATCTACAGCAACCTGTTCCACAGCCAGGATCACTAAACTTCGTGTAAAACGACCGACACTATCTAATTAGAGGTAAACCTTTGTACTAGTCATCATGAAGGCCCTAAGTTAATTAGTTTTAATTTATATATCTATAATCTCTATATAAAAATCTCATAAAAATAAATTCACAAACTAACGTACGTATTTTGATATGGTATATCATATTATAAAATTATTTTTATTATAAAATAGATCTGATGAAATTATATCAATTTGTAAGCTTATTTTTGTAAAATCTCTTTATGACTGTAGCACTTCTCATAATATAAATATACGTACGCAACTTATTCTTAATTATTAAATTTTCCCTATGGGGTATTCTAGATGCAAATGTTGAATAATGCGTCAAGTTCTTGATTTCACAGCAAATCATAATGTATAGATAATTCTATATATATCTTTTCATTGAAAATATTTTCCAATATATATAAAGTTAGCCAACTCATGAAGCACAACCAATTTTCACAAAAATGGGATCCCCTAGAAGCTGGATTTTTTAGATTAATCAACGTACGTCTCAGCTCGTCAAAGAACATTTACACGATATAGTGGGAGGGTCAAATTCGTCGTATATACCAAGTAATCAAGGGTCATTGTAACGTAGTAGTAATGAAAATCTGACATGGCCAGGAACAGCCGAAAAGACGTCACATTATTGAGCATAAATGTTGGGTGAATGTCTCGTGTTTTGTTTTGTTTAGGTTGCTAATTACAATGACAATTTATGACGCGTGCACCAGTTTTTCTAGTTCAAACCTATTTGATGATCTGATCAGTATCATGTATCAGAAAGCTGGAATTCAGAGTTAGCGTCAAATGTGAGTTGATTATTGTCCGTCAAGGATAAGATCGCGTTGACATCAGTACTCATACATGATACATACATACATGCATATATTATAGTCAAGAATTTTTAGAATTAATTTGATAAGATCAAGAGTTCACATGATATATCTTTAATTTTTATGTTAAGATATGTCAATTTATAAATTTTTTTTCATAATTTTTTTTTTATAAACTTAACATTAAGAGTTTCAAAAAATAGTAACAATATGGATCACTCAACTCGAAAGGATCTCAAGGTTATGTTTGGATGTGTCAAGATCGCTTTAGTCCATCTCAAACTATTAATGATGGAATTCACTATTTTTTAAAATTTTTTATAAAAAGTTAAACTCATCTCAACCTATATTATATATTCAAACACATATCAATGAGACTCATAAAATATTATTATTTATAAATCAACTTAGATCAACCTAAATCATGCACCTATGGGCCGCACCAAATTTTAGTTTCTTTTAAAAAAGCACATTTCTTTCAAATTATTTATAGTTTTTGTGGTTTTTTCACTTTATACCTTTTTTTTTTCCTTTGCGAACTACTGTAATTTGTTTTGACTTGAAGAATACAAAAATAATGGAAATTGAAATTGAATACATGAGGGGCTTATATTTTTATATATATATATATATAAATTAACATTGACTCAATGGTATCATACTAATAATATTATGACTTCCTTAGAAAAAAGGGTCAACGAGTAGGGTCCACACGGCGTGCAGGCGTGCGAAGACACGTGGGATCCACTTGTTTTTCCACACCTCACCTAAGAGTCAGAGCCCCGAAAGTGACTGATTATTGCTTAATATTCTTCCATCCTAATCATTTGGAATTTTGGCCTACCCTTCAATATTTACACGTACCCACCTCCCCCATCCATCATCCTCTTCATTCTTATTCTCTTCTTTTTTATTTGCCATCAATCTCGGAATTTATGTGACTGAGATCTAGTGACAAAAACATTTTTCTCGTGGACAATGAATTTAAAAATAAAACATAATACATTTCGAAAAATTCGACACAAAATCCTCTACTATTTGTATATATATTCAAGAGCTTGGAGACTTTCGTGCATAGGATTTTCCTCCATGAACAATGAGGATATATACAAGCTAGCTGTAATAATACGCAGATTTACTTTTAAAAAATATTTAATCATGTAGAAGTGGACATCTTATAAGTAACTTAATTGATAACATCTGGTCTATATATATAAGGAATTAATATATATATATATATATATATATTTTTATCAGAATTTGTAACCGTAGCACCATCCATTCATGATGATCTATCGTTATTGGCACGCAAAATATGTACTAGTGTTGGTAGAGTCTATCAAAAGTGCATTGTGGGGGGAGAAATAACTAATACTTCACTATATATTTTAGTGCTTAATCATGCAATAATATCCGTCTGATTGGCATTTGTTTTTTTTTCAATTCTTTGGTCGGGTTTATTAAATTGGTCGTTGGACTTATGTTTTCTTAATTAGTTTATTAATGCGTAGTGGACTTTTCTTTTTTTCCTTTTTAATTCTAGGATTGTTCATGAGTGACATGAATAGCTAGGGTACATCAGCTTTAATTTGTAACGTACTACTGTAACCACACCATGAATTAGATTCATCAAAATAATTAATCACAAAATATACTTTTTCAATATTCACCAATAATATTATTACTTGTTCACATGTACGAAAAGAAATATATATATTGATCCCTTCAATCATCAAAATGATGTCATACTGCTGTAAGCTTGAGGTGCGCATACATATATATAATATATATATGCATGGTTTTGTGATCAATCGAGTTAGAGACTTAATTATTGCTAAATTAAATTAAATTTATAAAGTCAGAGACGAAGTAACTAGCTAGCTAGTAGTGTGATCTTTCGATTCTTTCCCCCACATTTCAGAGGACAATCCACACGTACGTACGTAGGTTCGAGTACTGGATCAAGAATGAGGAAGAGGAAGATTCAGAGAGACTATGACATGGCCAGGTAGCTGATTGTATGGCCGTGTTTGGGTAGCAATATTGATTATTGAAGCAGAGACAAATGCAAAAGCACCTGAGCGATCTATGTTCCATCTCTTTTCTTTTTTACCCAATTCAACACATGACATGCCAGCCTGAGTCTGATATCTCTGAATGTTTCTTTACCAATTAATTCCTTGTTGATCATGACATTCTTTGTTGTTTTATGTCAACCCAATAAAGATAAATAAGAGTAGTGCTGAAACACACGCGACTACTTCTGAAATGGACTCCATCCATTTCCCAAAATCTTGTTAAGTTTCTCAACCCCATTTCTTTAAAACCACTCTCTCTCTCGTGTCAACCGGATTAAGTACTGATTGGGAATTAATAATTAGTAGTAATAAATTTATATCATTGTCAGAAAACACTAGCTTAATTAATCGATTAACTTCGATGTGACACACGGTCTCTCTCAAGTAGCTTAATCCAAAATAACAAGTCAGAACACACTGGCCGAGTCTTAATTAATTCGTAATTATACATGTGATAGACTGCTGCGGTGATCATGATCATCATTATCCGATGGTTCATGCATGCTTGCATCCGCTAAAGTCATAATAAGTCAATTAGTTAAAAAATATATATGAGACAAGTCAATATAATTAATTAATTTTGAGCTTGACTTGCGATCGAGCTGCCTGTGGATCAAGCAAATTCAATGGTCTAGCTAGCTCAATTGGTTTTGACTCTGATCTAATATTATTATAATGACATTTGAGGAACAGATCATCAATAATGCGCCATGCCATGAGTACTCCTCCTTGTTGTGGTTTTCCTTCTTTTATTTTTTGGGAAAGTGACTCTTGGAATTTTAATAAACCACGCGGATAATCTCTTCATCATGATCAACTACATAAAACTTGGTAGGTGAACAAAAAACTAGGTTGTTTCATTCATAGGTATCACATAAAATTAAATTGAAGGAAAGAAACGGCAAAGCACTTGGCAGATCGATTGGGACAAAACACTTAATAAATAACCTCAAAGAAGGGTGCTTACCAACAAAAAAAAAGGTTGCCCCATCTCTTAAAGTAGAAACAAATTATTTGCTTACGGGACAAAGAAATCTAAAAAAACAAAAAAATGCAACAGTGATTCAATAACATAATAATCACAGCGGCCGCATAGAGCTTATATCTATATTAATTATATATAGCAGAGACTTATAATATATAGCAGTAAAGTTGGATATTTTCTCTATATATCTAATTTTGAGTGTATTTCGTCGCTTAATTACTCATTACAAAAGAATAATATTATTAATTAATATCCCGTGGTTCCGCCCCACTCATCAAATTAATTAAATACTCTCTTTTAACCGCCAACTAAGACTTCCACTCTCTTCATCATCTTCGCTGGCTGCGCGCACCAATCCCTAGCTATAAGCTTATATAATATATGTAAATGGACAAAGGGATAGCTAATGGGAGAGAGAACGTCCGTCTTTGAACTTTGAAGACCTAAAAATAATTCATTATACAGATCATTACAAAATGAATACGTATCGACATATAATAGTTTCTAATTATTCTAGTAATTATAAGATCCAGTGTACGTACAATTAATGGTTCAGTAGTCATATATATTGACAACTTGTTAATTTTATTTATTAATTTTCTCAGCTTGCCATTTCGATCGTATATCGTGATGATTTGATATTGAACAAAACATTTAAAGTTCGTGCGGTATTGGGAAAATTAACGTACTAAACTTGTCTCCGTGTTAAACTTGTCCAAATTCTAGTTATCCTCACCAACTTCTTCCTCCATGGCTGCTCATCATCTCCATTGCACTACTGACCCAATTGGATCTCATGATGATTCAAATTGTTCTAATATATATCGATCTGAGGCTTGTGTGCCTTAAATGACCATCTCTCTTGTCATTGACTTATATTAGGTCGAATTTTTCCCATTTGAAAATTTGTTACTGCAATTTCAACCATAAAGACGGAGCCCTTGTTTCAAAAGAATGATGATAAGCAAGTAAACAAATTGACTAGTGGGTTGGTGTCTTGTCACTGAAATATATAGTCTCTATCCCTACCCTGGTGGGTTGACATGGATCTTGACCCTCTTTCATGAAACATTCCTTTGGTAATCAATGGGTCCCCACGAGCCTGTCAAAACCTTGTTTTAATCCTACAATATTTGAAGACTTTGGTTGAAATCTATATCATTTCCTTTCTGCTTTTGCTTTCTTGAAAAACCTAAACTATTCTAATATCTCCTTAATGTCCTGTGTGGCCCATAAAATTTCCTTCTTTTTTTTTTTTTTTTCCTCTTCTTGTGAGAAATAGCGAGTGAAACCTAACTTGAACATGGCATTAATTTCCACAAAGTACCTTGTCTTCGTGAGCATGATTCCTCCGTTGTTGATTGTTTTATTTATTTTGGTTTTATTATTAATTATATACCACATTGTCATTTTATTCCACACCAATTACAAGCCCAAACTCATCAGTGCATGCACTGCCTCTCTAAATTTGTGAAAAACATAAATATATAATCGGTACTTAATAAACAAATGATGATCGAGAAGTCATGTTTTGGCCATTGATTTCTGAAGCAGAAACATGTGGAATTGACCAGAGATCAAGATTTTTGGGAGAATTATAAGCTAGCGATCGAACTGGATCAGAGTAGTGATCATCGAGGTCTAGTACTCCTCCTTGTCCAACAGGTACTGCTGCAGAGCATGACCTCATATTTGCATCATATACCGAGAATTTTCGACTTATTTTATTTTATTTTTTAAAGGCCAGATTCATGATGGTAGTATGAAGAAGAAGGATTGGGTGGACCTACTACTCCTTAAATTCCTTTTCTTCACTTGTCATGATTAAAATGAAGGCCGCACTGATCTTTCTGTTCACATGACCATCATGTACCAAAAAAGGGCCTAGCTATACTATCAGTAACCAGATTGAACAAATTAAAGGTACTTAGGCTTTAAATCAAATAAACTAAAAATGGATTAAGGCAAACAAATGGGCTGTTGCTCTTGCTTCATTCATCCATTAATGGGCGATATGATCAGCAGCTAGCTAGCGTAGCCTAATAACTCTAAAAAGTTTGATCGACACTACCTTAATTCCGATTTAATGCACGATTAAATCGCTGTCTCAAAAATTTAGGTAAATGAGAAATAAATATCAATTTAATCAATAGTTTATTGTAACAGATCATGGATCATTATTGAACAAATGAAATGATACGTATACGGTAAAATTTGCTGAGGAATGATATATACTAGATATAGTTTTAGGATCTGCAAGTCCATGCATTTATTTTTTTAAAAATGGACTTAACTATTTCTTAAAAAAATGATTTTTTCATATACTCATATATTTATTCACTTCTTTTTTAAAGAGAGCTAGTGGCCGGCGGGATTTGCATATCCTGTAGATAAAAGCTGAACCTCTCCGTGGAGGTGCAAGAACAGATCAGCGAATTGATGGGTGAAAAGGGAGGAGAATTCAA
>QEOT01005229.1:100834-143295 GCA_003123785.1 Pterocarya stenoptera | reverse complement strand
TTTTTTTTTTTTTTGGGTTATGAGATCTCTAAGTACGGTAGAATTCTTGAAATTTCAATTACTATATTAAAAATTAAATGGTTCAAATTTGACACAACGTTACATATTCGTTACATGAACTTAAGATAGTGTATCCAACTTAAACATTAACGTTCAAATTTCACCTTCAATGGGCGCCGATGAAATTAAACTCATGTACTTCTTATAAGTTCCTCTCAAATAATATAAAATATTCTCAAAGCCGACTTATATGTATCTTCAAAAGAACAAATAATCGCTGATTCACTTATAACAATATGGACTTCCAATTTGATTAGAAGAAGAAAGGCGATGATGTTGAAGGTTTTTTTTTTTTTTGTGTGTGAAAGAAAATCCATACATATATATATATATATATATATGGATACCCCAAAACCTATTGTGTAGAGAAGTGAAACTCTCAATACTCTTGGTCTACTCTTAGTACCATCTAAAAATTAAGCTTTCCTTTATAGTCCCCAAATTGAAAGAATAACACATATAACTAGACGTACGTTGGAGGCCGACTCCAAAGTTGGCCACCCAGTACGTCATCCAATACGTACAAATATTGATCTCTCTCTCATTCGTTTGGACAAATTGTGGAGCAATTTAAGATCTGAGAAAGGAATCTTTATGTCACTTGAATTGAAATGTTAACAATGGAGTTTTGCAAGTCGAATGCTCGTGTTTTAAATACTTATAAGTTGGAGCATGACGGAGTGTACTAATTGATTAATCAGGTCGAACAGATTGGGAAATATTTATGGAGCATCTTCAGAAATGGCATATGGGTTTCTCTCATTTATTAATTTCCACCATGGTTTGAGCTAGGAGATCAAAGGTTTAGGAAGAAGTCTCTAAGGAAGAAATTATAGATTGTACAGAATAATTGGGAACAATGAGATTTTTCCTAAATTCAGAATAAAAAGACATACAGATCTGTAGAAAAGCAATTTTGGATGATAAGATATTGTCTGTTGGCCAAAGAACCTGGTCAATGAAAATCATGAATGGGAAATTAAAAGTTTCTTCGTATTGATTACTTTCTTCTTTAACATGACGAAACTTCTTTAATGATTTTGCTACTAATGGAGAAACATTAATGCAACTGCCATTTTCCCTCTATAACATCAATAACTTGTGATACTATGTAATTCCATATTGTTTTCAAACATTTCCTATTAATTATTCATTTGTTATGGAGAAGTACTTGATCACACATCAAGTACTAGCTATTTTCCTCCTTAGACTCTATAAGAGGAATTCTTGCTATTAAGAAAATTGCTTCCATAGACTCAGCTGGTGATGTTAATTTCCAGGCAACTTAATTAAGAAAACAAATGTGGTATCACTATTATTTGTCGACTTGTTTCCATGAAGCAGCCTTCTCGTGTTAAAAATGTCTTCTTCACATTATTTTCTTCATTATTCCTTATTTTTTTGATGTTAGGTATTTGTTTCTAATGTCCTAAATACGTAAAATTAAAGCTTTGAAGTCGAACTTTGGAAGATGCATGGCTACAAGAAGGAATTTTACCTGCCCGGCTAGACCACAAAAATAAAATAATATCTGGGTTGTTGGAAATGGTGCGGACTATTGAAATCAACCAAAATTGTGGGGTAGTAACCTTTTAATTATTGTTGTTCTGATTTTTTATTTTTTATTTTTTTGCACTAATTAGTCTAGTATGCACATCAAGCAATTGCTAGTGAGCTTTCAATCATCAAATGCTGATGTTGCCAGGCTCCTATGGTTGAGTTTTTTGAGCTACTGTGGCCAATAATAAATATGGAGTGATGAAATTGATCAATGATAAAGTAAGAATCAAAGTAGCAAAATGGGTTAAGGCTATAAATTGTCTTACTATTTGCTATAGTTCTTATTGTTATGCCTGGTTTGGAGCTTTTATTTTTGGTTTCCAACACATCTATGTGTCTTTATAGGGTGTTGAATTTCTTTACTGCTGAGTGGTGATTGATCTCTCTTACTGTTCATGTAGCTACTGCTTAGAGTAGTTGCAACCACAATTTGGAGGCTTAAAGGTTGTTATGGCTTGAGAAAGAAATGACTAACATATGGATAGGCAACTTGTTGAGCTATTATCTATTGTCTAGATGTACTATGGTTGAGCTATTATCTGTTGATCTAGCAACAAAGATTTCACCAAGTATGTTGGACTTGATATGCTTTGTACTTTGATGTGCCATCAATATTCTAAAGCTGCACACTTAGAATATAATGCAATTGCTTTATGGATTGTAATATAATGTAAGATCGATGTAAACTTTTTTGTATGTATTGTGTTTCAATACTATTTTTTATTTTTTATTTTGGTTAGAAATACTTTAACAAAAATCAACTGTTGTTAAAGGTTTTTGCAGTAGAACATATGACTATTTGCGGCGACTGAAAATATTGCAAATAGTCAATCTATTTGCATGCAATGAGGATTGACCCAATAAACTTTTTGAGACTCAATATTACAGTCCACCTAGTGGCAAAAAAAAAATGACAGGAAAAAGTTTTTGCTGCGCATTTACTACATTTTCTAGCAATTTCCAGAGTCACAAAAAGCTATTTTTCTTTATTTTTACCGAGGGGCAAAAGTGTAAGTTCATTTTGGTCACAGCTACCTCCTTTCTCGTTCTGCATCTTCTCCCAATGTCTCTCCCAATGCCTCTTCTTTCTCTATTGCGTCTCTCTCCCAACTGAGTGCATCTTCTTTCTCTTTATGTGTCTTTTGCATCTTCTAGCTTTTTCCAGGAAGAAGAATATATATTTTTTCCCATCTAAGTGCATCTTCTCTCATCTGAAAAAGTCCATACCAGACAAAATCTAAAACTATAAGATTTGCCCTTACTAGAAGAAATTTATTTCTAGCAAAAGAAATTTGTACCGAGTGCTTCAAGTCAAGAAAAGGAAGGAAAGCCTTGATATTGGAGAATGAAGACTTTGGAGTTTTGAGTGCTTACCTACTATTCGCAACTCCACTGCACGCTTCCTTCTGATAGAAAAAACTAGACTTCACAACTCCAAAGTCTTCCTCCTCCACGTTAAACAACTTTAGGTTGGGGTTTTGGTTTTTAAACAAAGTCTTCATTCTTTGTGTTAGGGTTTTGATCCCTAAAGGAAATACTTGGTTAGAAATGACTCTCTCTTTTTGTTTTTTTTTTAATAATAATAATATTGATGTGGCAGCTTAATTATGGCTGTGTTGAAGCCAATTCTGTCTTCAACAACTTAGGTTGCATTTGGGTAGTGAGGTATTCTCAAGTATTCTGTATATAATAGTGAAAAAGTAATAAAAAAAATAATTGAATATTGAATACTAGTGAATAATAGTGAAAAGTATGTAAAAAATAATAAAAAAATAATAATGAATACTAGTGAGGTATTCATACCTCAAATACATTCTCAGTACCCAAACTAAGCCTTAATATTACCGGAGCAATTCATGATCAATAGGCCAGAGTGCTGCTGCTGTTGGCTTGTCTGTGGTCCTTTGTCCAGTACTCATACTTTCTACTCGGTGTACCTAGAATAATTGTATTTTTGAATGCCAACCAATTACAAGTATATATATGTATGATATATGCATATTATAATGGTCATTTTCTTTCTTCAATGCATTAAAAGCTTCCTCTCGCATCGTATAATTCGTAGCCTTTTGGGTTCTTGGTGGATTGAGATTGGATCCACTTATAATTTAGGAAAAGTCTATTGTGAAGCGGTTTTGAGCAGTACCGAAGCACACTAGTGGTACAGTTGTATCGTTTAATTAAACGGTGTGTTTCATTTTAGTATTTGTGAATGCGTTTGGGGAGGGAAAGAAATTTAAATGGAATTGGAATCTTAAGGGAAAAATGCCACAATGCACCATTTTGTTGTTCTCACCCATTCGTGTCCCACCTTTTCCTCCATTCTCGCCCATTCGCGTTCCTGACCTCTCTCTCTTTTCTTTCTTTCTATTCTCTTCACTTCAGCAATGTCGATTCTCGGTCTCTCATTCGGTAAATTCTATTTTTTTTCCCTTCAGATTGTTATAAATTCTAACCCTAAGCAGATGTCCTATTCCCTCTTTGGTTCCGAACCCTAACCCTTACCAAATTCTATTATTTGGTTTCGAGCCCTAATCCATACAAATCCCTTTTCTCTGTCGATGCAGTTCAACGTACAGGTATATATATATATCTCTCTCTCTCTTTGTGCTTCTTTATCTTTGTTTTTCCTATTTTTCGCTTGATCTGAGAAAATGTGAGAGCTGTTTAGTGATGGAGTTCAATCTATGAGGATGAACTACTATCCTCCATGCCTTGAACCAAGTAAAGCCATTGGGTTTACTCCACATTCTGATGCAGATGCTCTTAATAATTCTCTCTCAGCTCATTGAAACTGAAGGCCTCCAAATCCGGAAGGATGGACGATGGGTTCCAGTAAAACCTCTTCAAAATGCTTTTGTAGTCAATATTGGAGATATCATGGAGGTGCTAGTATACTCTGATCTAAATACAGTATAAATAAAACCTGATCAAAAGAACTATGTAGGAAAACAATTGTTAGCTTCCCCTTCCATGTTTCAACCAAACTACTAGTGTGTAAAATATAATCCCTTGAATCAAACCACAGTAACTAGGAGAATGTCTAGGAGGGAAATCCGAATCATTTAGATCATATCATTCTTGCATATTGACTGCCTCTTCCAGGGTCTGGAATATGTTGTATGCAGCAACAACATAAGACTCTTGTTGCTTTGCAAGACCCAAAATTTTAAGTTAAATGATGCTAAATATGCATTAGCTAAATAAACAGGAGTTGAGTAGCCACAAAGGTGATAGATTGTGCAAGAATTTAGTTCCTGGATGTTGTAGTGAATTTCAGTGATGTTAATGATCATGAAAAATAAATTCAGGCAATTTCGGTTTAAAGCACCTCGTAAGAAGGCATATAGATTTGCAAGAACTTCATCTTCTAATTTCATTTTTTGTCATATGTTGTGATTGCACTAGATCATTTTCTTCACCCCTCCATGTCAATAACTAGAACTAGGATTTTTTTTTCCTTTAAAAGAAATTTCTCAAAATAAAAAGGAAATTAATTTTGTCTTGTAGCTCTATATCTAGACAATCGCATCTTATATAATTAAACAAGTCACTAGAAATGGTATTAAACAAGTTTCCAAAAGATTTGTATTACCATGCATTCATGTCTAGGCTTTCTGTTACCACAAGTATTGAAGTTTGCACATTTCTTGGGTGGATATATTAGTCAACATCTAATTCCTTGTGGCAGGATGCCATCGTTAGCTTCTTCATCTTTTCTAGTTAATCGTATTTCGACGAAGATTCCAATGTGCACCTGTGGGAAGCCCACTTCACTTAAAACATTGGCTCATCAATGATATCAGCCCCCTTAATATGCACTGTATTTTGTGTCCTGGACTTATTGTCATTTTGGATTCAGAGGGCGTAGACAAAGTCTCAACCTCCCTCGAGTTAGGTGTGGGCTCCTTAATTTCTTCCACATGGCTTAAACTTGTAGAGTTTAAACCAATCGGAGAGCGGGCTGATGACTAAAATCTCAACAGAAGATTTACATGCAGTTTACAACAATAAAAACCATATTTAAATCAATATAAGCATTTTGAAAAAACACACGCTACTTAAAAAATGCATTCATCACCTGACAAGTCTATGGGGATGGGTTGGCATCAGGACGAAGTAAGAATGGTGGTAACCAAGCATGTGGCATTGGTGCATGGCCCTCATGCATATAGCTTGAGAAATCCGGATAAAAAGATCTTGGTATCACCTAACATATAGATCAATAATAACAATTAACCAAAGATGTAGTAATAAATATAGACATTAGTATAACTATGGTATTGAATTAATATTCAAAATACCTGGTGGCAAGATTGATAGATGGATCAATGTTATGAGATGTTGACAAATATGTATAAAATGGTCTTGGTATCTATCATCCAATTTGATGGATTTGTTGATGGATCTGTGGTAGGAGATGCATGTGCTCTTTCCCTTTCTCCATCTACAAAATATTTAC
The DNA here is from genome assembly GCA_003123785.1 of Pterocarya stenoptera. Taxonomy (NCBI): domain Eukaryota; kingdom Viridiplantae; phylum Streptophyta; class Magnoliopsida; order Fagales; family Juglandaceae; genus Pterocarya; species Pterocarya stenoptera. Next base: position 137,213 of record QEOT01005229.1, on the reverse strand, counting down.
TAATATTTTATAACAATAAAAATTATCTAGCAACCTTTGAAGCCACAAGTCACTTAAGAAGCAAAATCCAATAGAATAGAGTATTATCTTTGTGGGATATTCTTCTGTCTTTTTACAACAAAGTCATCATCTAATGGAAATCAATTGACCAACTTGAACATCTTTTTTTTTTTGTTTTCAAAAAGTATCAACTTACTTTGAGACCAAATTGATCACTTTAAGGACAGCAATAGGCCAACTAAATGAACACATATATTGATATGTATATAAATATTTTTATATATAATTGCATTTTTATATTTAATTAGGCATTCAAAATAAATCTATGGTATCACCGTCGTCTATGGAAGGAAGTTGCTCATTTTTTGTATACTAAATAGTGTGACCAAGTTGTTCCACGAGGACTTCTTCAATAACAGTTTTGACAGAACAAATATGTTTTTAAGAGGTTCCATTGAAATCTATGAACAAAACTACATATATATGTTTAACTACATAGATATAAAGCGGACATTAATGAGCAAACCAACATTCAACTTTAATTTATATGCTTCAATTTTTTTTTTTTCATTCAAGACGTATAAAATGTAAGGTGCACATTTGTAAAGAAAGATAAAATAACCACTTCGAGTGAGTTAGGCCTCCTAATCTGAAAGTTGGAATAAGAATTTTTGTAGCTTTTCAATAAATTTGATAAGTTAAATACAATTTGGAAAATAACAGACTCAATTCAACTACTACAGTTACGGAATAATCTAACAACTCACTCACTAAATTTAAGGAACAACTTAATAACTACTTAAGACCAAATCTGCAGCTGATTCACTACTAACAATTAGCCTAAAAATCAGCCCCACAATTTATTACCCAAAGACAAGGACTAACTCAACAACAAATATTTCCTCTACTGAATGACTCATCCACGACTAATACACCCACTTTAACTAGTCTGCAACCCACGTAAAGAAGCCTTAAGCCCCTGAAGCCACAATCCTGTCACATGAAAGCCATCACAGAAAGAGGAGAAAGCTATTACAACTTTTTTTTTTTTGGTCATTCAAGACGTATGAAAACCATCACAGAAAGAGGAGAGAAAATCTAAAAATAATGGAAGGGAAGGAAAAGCCATAGAAGACAATTTGACAATAGAAAGAAAGAGGGCTGGAGAAATTTTGAAGTCATTTCGATAATGGGATGGAGTACCTGAGACCGTCGATACAAATGAGTCCGTCGCACGCAGAGGAGATGCCTGCATTGAGGAAGAGATTTAGGGGAGATGAATGCGTTGAGGAAGGTTGTGTTGTTTTCCTGAAGATGTTTTCTCTTTCTATTCTCTGCGTTGTTTCCTTTTTCTTTTTCTTTTTTTATAATATAATAAATGCCCTCTCACAAAACTCTCCACGTAGGCATCGGTATACGGTTTGGTGCGCCAAACTGCCTATACCTAGAAGAACTATATAATTTATTTGCTTTCACCTTTTCTTTTCTCTCATAGGTTTGAAATTTTAAATATAAAGACCTACATGTACATACAATTGCTCAAAAATAAAGACAAAAAGCATATATAGTCAAGCGTAAAATCATTAAAAAAAAAATTCCAGTGAAATTTATTTAGGATCAAGCCATTCCAATGAATCCTAATATATATAAATATAGGGTTAATTATATTTTGCCCACTCGAACTTTCACTCAATTCATAATGTGCCTCTGAAACTAATAATTGTATTAAAGTAGACCGAACTTTAAAACTTTCCAATCCCCCATTCCGTCTACCATTAGCGTTAAATCTAACAAAAATTCACTGCACGTATTGTTCATGTACATAACATTACTATTAAGATGTAATTTTCATCTAATTTATTATCATTGACCATATAAAATATAAAATAATATATACTATCAATTAATAATAAATCATAAATCATTAAATAATTTTTTATTAATTTATATTGTTAATGAATATCAAATAATTTTATTGTGTTCATATATTATTAATACTTACTTGCAACTTAGGTATAAAATAATTTTATATATGGTAAATGATTAATGATTTATTATTAATTGATAACATATATTATTTTATATTTTATATGGTCAATGATAACAAATTAGATAAAAATCACATATTTACAGTGAATTTTCGTTTGATTTGACGCTGCTAGTAGACGAAAATGGGGGATTGGGAAGTTTTGAAAATTCGAGGGTTCATTTTGATGCAATTATTAGTTTCGGAAGTAAATTGTGAATTAAGTGAAAGTTTAAGGAAGTAAAGTGTAATTAACCCATAAATATATATGTATACTTATATACATATGTATGTATTTATTTATTTGTGAATTTTTTACTCAAATACAAATTGCAACGAGAGAAGAGTACAAAATGTTAAATTCTTTCAAATTGATAGAGAAAATAATTCTTATGTTAAAAAATAATTTTTAAATTATAGTTTTAGGGTTTATCAGTTTGCTTCCGCAATTTCACAAATTGCACCTTTTTTATTCCAGCAATATTCATAACTTCACAAAGGGGAGGAATGGAGAATGAGGTAGTTAAGGTGGGGGAGGAGATGATTGGTGAGAATTCTAATATGTTAGAATCTCAGGAGTTGGTTTTGAAGTCTCAAGTGCAGGATCAAAGGGTGAAGGATTTGAGGCCTGGTACCAATGTGAGCATGTCTGATGTTCAGAAAGTTGTGTTGGAAAGTAAGATGTTGATAGAGAAGTTAAGTTCCAATGCTGTGGAAGAGAATCAAGAAAGTAAAATATCATCAAGATGGAATCGAAGGGCTAGAGCTAGGCCTGAGTCAAGTAAGCTTCCTAGTTCAAATTCTTTGTTGAAAAGAAATTATAAGTCTGTTGGGGATGATTGTGAAATGATGGTGGAAGGAAAAAGGATACGAGGTAGTGATGATGTGATCTGTTTTGATGATAGACAAGGTCGGGTGGTGGCTGCAAAGTAGCACCATCTGACATTATGAAAATAATATGTTGGAATTGTCAAGGGCTTGGGAACACTCAGACAAATCAGAATATTAGCCTTATGGTTGAGGAAAAAAGGCCCATTTTGGTTTTTGTTTGTGAAACTAGATCTTGTAAAATAGATAGAATGCAAAGAAGATTAGGCATGGAGGGATGTCTTGTTGTGGATTATGTTGGGAAGTGAGGTGGTCTTGTGTTATTCTGGAGAGATGAGAAGGGTGTGGAAGTGGTTAGCTATTCAAACTGGCATATAAGTGTGATTGTTAAAGGGCAGAGGGATGGTAAGGATTGGAATTTTATAGGCTTTTATGGCCACCCTGAGACAAGGAAAAAAGGTCTCTTTTGGGACTTGTTGAGAAGGTTGATGCCTCTTAATTATGCAGCTTGGTGTGTGGGGGGAGATTTCAATAAAATACTAAGGCATAATGAAAAGGTGGGGGTAAGAAAAGAGTTGAAAGTCAAGTTAACATGTTCAGAGAAGTTTTGGAGGACTTTGGGCTTGGTGATATTGGCTGTCAAGGGAATGCTTTCACCTGGTCAAATAAGCATTCTAACCAGTCTTTTACAAAAGAGAGATTGGACAAGTTTGTTGTGAATGAAAAGTGGAGGTTTATGTTCAAGTTGATGAGGGTGGAGGCATTGTTTGGGAGATGTTCTGACCACCTTCATATTTTACTTTCTATTAAGGAGGAGAAGCAAAGGAGGAGGAGGAAGCAATTCCCTTTCAGATTTGAGGCTTGTTGGATCAAGCAAAAGGAGTGTGAACAAGTGATAAGGAGGGGATGGGAGGAGTGGCGCTTAATTCCAGAACCTCTCAATAGAGTCTAGACCAGATTATAGTTTTACGGTGGTTCCTTGGTAACTTGTTTCAAAGGGAGAGATAAGGGGAGAGGGATGGAGATTGAACAGCTTACAAAGAAAATCAAGGAGGTATAAAGGCCTTTATGTTAGAACAATATGGGGGAGTTGAAGACTTTGCAAGAAAATGTTGGTTTGTTACTTGAGCAGGAGGATGATGAATGGAAGCAACGAGCAAAAAGAAATTGGTACAACAAGGGAGACAAGAATACTAGATTCTTCCAGGAGTGTGCCAATCAAAGAAGGAGGAGGAACAAAATTGTCTTTATTTTGGATGGTCAAGTAGTTTTGAGGGAGAGTGATGAGGGTATTGCTGTAGCTTTCAGAGATCATTTCTCTAAAGTTGATACCAGTGCAAAGCCATCCATAGTAGAAATTAATAAGTGTGTGAAGCACTGGTTTTGGGATTAGATGGAATTGGGGTATCTGGAGACAATCATGAGGAAGTTGGGTTTTGGGGTCAGATGGACTGGTTTGATTATGCAGTGCATTTCATTAGTGTCTTATGTCATTCTTGTTAATGGAAAGCCAAATGCCAACATTGTTCCTACAAGGGGATTAAGACAAGGAGACTCATTGTCTCCTTATCTTTTTTTTTTTTTTTTTAATGTGCAGAAGGATTGAGTTCTTTACTTGAAAAGGCAAGAGAAAGAGAGAGTTTGAAAGGTGTTTCAGTGGCTAGAGAGAGAGTGAAACTGACCCACCTATTATTTGCATATGACTACTTAATATTTGGGAAAGTCATTTGAAAAGAATGGAAGAAAATGAGTGGGATATTGGAGCTTTATGAGAAGGCATCTGGTCAAAGTTTAAATAAGCATAAGACTACAATTTTGTTTAGTCCAACAGTTGGTGCAGATGTGAGAGATGGTATTGTGAATAACTGTAAAGCTCGAGTACAAAATAACTGTGAAAAGTATCTAAGGCTTCCAATTATGGTTGGTAGGTTCAGATACCAACCTTTTTGCAGTATCAAAGATCGAGTATGGAAGAAGCTGAGCAACTGGAAAAACCATAAGACTACTAAAGGCAGTTATCCAAGTCATTTCTACTTATTATATGAGTGCTTTTAGACTGCCTAAAAAGTTTGTCATGAATTAGCATCTCAAATGGCAAGGTTTTGGTAGGATTTTAAGCAGAATGAGAATAGAATCCAGTGGAGGAATTGGTCCAAGATGGGGTTATCAAACGCTGATGAGGGTATGGGATTCAGAGATTTAGAAGCCTTCAATCAAGTTATCCTTACAAAGTAATGTTGGAGGGTGATGATGAATCCTTGCTCTATGGTTGCAATGATTCTCAAGGAGAAATATTTTAGACACAAATATACTACATTCTTATTTAGGGTTTAAGCCCTCGGCTATATGGAGAAGTCTATGGGACTCCTTGGATCTATTGAAAGAAGGGTTGGTGTGGAGAGTTGGGGATGACAAGAGCATCAAGATCTTGGGGGATAGGTAGGTACCAAAGGCTTTAACTTTTAAAATTCAATCTCCTCTAAATATCCTGCAAGTTGAGGTAAAGGTGGAGGAACTTCTTGATCATGGAAATAGTGGGTGGAATGTGGAGTTGGTTAAGCAAGTACTTAATAAAGATGAAGCTGATATTGTGTGCAAGCTGCCTGTTAACTTTTCTGGTCTTCCTAATAAACAGATTTGGGCTTTCATGAAAAATGATATGTATAGTGTGAGAAGTGCATATCATGTAGAAGCAAACAGGAAAAGAAGGGAAAATGGAGAATTTTTTGGCAGAATAGATGAGGGATGGAAGAAACTGTGGAAGTTGAATGTTCTTGGGGTTGTAAAGGTCTTTGTTTGGAAGGCTATTACAAATTGTCTTCCTACAAAGAAAAATATGATGAAAATGAAAGTTATAAAGGAAGCTTTATGTCTAGTGTGCAAAAGATGTGATGAAACAGTTTGTCATGCCTTGTGGAGTTGTAGTGGGGCAAGTAATGTTTGGGCATGTGAAAAGAGTCCAGTGCAGAGTGGTCAAGCAGTGAGAAGGATTTCTTTGAACTCTGATATGAAGGGATTTCAAAGCTGCCTCGAGCTCAGTTGAAAGTGATGGTTGTGGAGCTGAGAAGACTGTGGCTGAGGAGAAATGGCTTGGTGTTTGATAACAGGTCTGAGGGACCTAATGAGATGTTTAACCAAGCTGTTGATTGCTTGATTGAGTTTCAATAGGCACAAAATAAGTAAGGGATGGGTCAAGTGAGTAGTGGTCAATGTAGCAGGGTGAATTATTAGAAGCTACCCGCGAGGGAGGTTGTGAAGGTTAATTGGGACTCTACCTTGAAGATAAATGAGAATATAAGAGGGATCGGGGTGGTAATTAGATATAGTTGTGGTGAAGTTTTGGTCTCTTTGTGCTGCCCCAAATTGAGCATTTCTGATCCTGTGTTGGTTGAAGTTTATGCATTATGGAGAGCTATGAAGCTGTGTGATGAACTGAGTTTCAATGAGGTGCAACTGGAGGGTGATGCTTTATTTGTGGTAAAAGTTGTTAACAGTAAAAAAGGTGTGTTAGGAATGGCATGGCCAAATGATAGAAGATATGAAGGATGTCTTGAAGAATATAAGGCATTGGAAAGTTTTATATGTAAACAGAATTTGTAATTGTGTTGCACATAGTCTTGCTAAATTTGTTTTACTTGTAAATGAGGAAAAAGTACGGATGGAGGATCATCCACATTTTTAGGCTATACAATGTAGATCAATTGATACATGAATACAATATACCGGTTTTGAATAAATAAAAAAATTCAGAACTTCACTTGGTTAATCTTGGGTTTGTAAGATTTTAGGCTATATTCGGAGGACACCATATTCTTGAAGATTTTTCTAGTTGTTGAGAGAATTTCTTGATATGAGTTTTTTTTTTTTTTTTTTTGGAATTTGTGAAAAAAGATAGATCCATGAAAAATATTGCGAAAGTTTTGTAGCTATTTTTTTTTTATTATGTTTTTAAAACTATTTGGACCCATTATCGACGTGTTGAAGAGAATATCTTTGTGGAATATTTTTAACACAAACTTTTGAGGTTTTGTGTTTTATTTTTGCTAGAAAAATTAATTAAATGATTAGATAAAATGTAGACTTCAAAAATCTCAGAACATGGGCCATTATGCGTAGCCTGCTAGTCCTGAGCCCGAGAACAAGCCCAAGCCCAAGCCCAAGTCCAACTTTTTCTGGTCGGGGACTTGGGACTGAGCTTGTAAATAACGAAGATACTTTCTGCAATTCTGCTACGGGTAGTCATTCTCGCGCACCCTTCGTGCACCCCCTGCTAACTTGGAGGGTAATTTCGTCAATTGGAGTTGCTTTTAGGATTCCAGACTCTAGAGCCCTTCGTCTTTCCTGCTCAGCACAAACCAAGAAGGCAGATCACGATACTCAGCCCCCTCTCGTCTTCGCCATCAGACGGCTCCACACCAGCACGTCTCCGCCACTATTACGTCTGGGCACCTCTGATTCGGGTTTCGCAGTCATCAAAACGAGGCAAACAGATGATAATCCCTCAAAAGGTGAAATAATTTGTTTTTTAAGATACTGGTTTTAAAAGATGAAAAAAGGTAATGTAACGTATACTAGTATCAAGTGGATGTTGAATTCATGACTTATCCCACCCCTACATTCTTATGGGTTGAGAAAATGCCATTTGAGAATTCTGTGACTCTCTTTCTCATTTCATCATACATCTTGTGTACATTCTATTTACCCATCGCAGAAACACTCATCTATTTCCATATCATTTCCTTGTTACAACACAGGAGGGAGGAGAGCAGATTTGTAACCATCCCCATACCCAAACATCCTAATCAACCTAAATTAAATTATAAAATCACACACAAAGGAGAGAGATTGATATATATATATACTGCAGGAGAAAAACTCTGGAAGCTTCGATTTTCGTCGCCAGATGGAGGAGGGCAGATGGAGTGGGTTCGCCTTCCGTCGCGGGATGGAGTGGATTCAGTGAGAATTGCTTTATAGCATTTCCACTCACGAATGAACTGAGGGTGGGGGGGGGAATTTCAAGGAGGCTTCAACATACCGTTTCAAAGAAGTCTTTAATTTCGTCTTTCAGCTTTCACCAATCTGCACCGTTTATTTAAATCCTTACATGTCATCAGGAGTGCGCATGGGGTGCACCAACTTGATTACGTTTAGATTTTTCCTATTTTCTGAGAGTGGCACCAAGACAAACAGCACGTGGTTTCAGACAGTTGTAACGGTCACTAAAACACGTGGCTTGCTACCGTTCGTAAGGTCTTCTAAGATTTGTTGCGTTATTAATATCCCACAATTTGCATCCGAAGCCTTCGTATGTTACGGGTTTTCCGCTATGCATCATTTCTGAAAGTATTATTTTGCAATACGGACCCTCAATAAAACTCAGGTTTCGGCTTCCAAGAACCTGTCTCACTAATGTATTTTGATGTTGTGTAAAATAAAAACTTTTCAAATGCTATTTGGAAAGGCATATCTTTTAAAAAATAATTCTAAAAATTATTTGTGATTTTTAGAAGTGGCTCATAGATTATTTCTCAAACTAATTGAATTTGTCATTGTTTCAATTTTTAATTTTAAAACCATTTTGGATAACAATCTAATTGCTGCAAAAGGAAATTTGTATAGCTAATTAAAGCTGCAGTTTATTTTCTCGGATGGTGGGACTCGAAAAAAAATATACACCAAACAGCTCATAAGTCTTTTTGTTTTTATTTGTGTTCTTGCGTATCATCAAGAGTTTTATAACATAAATAATGTTTTCACATTTTTTTATTGTATATTACTATACTTGACATGGCATAGCTTTTTACAGTTATTTATTTATTTTTTAAAAAAATGAAGATAACATAAAAAAAAAATTATGGCCTTTTTTTTTAAAGAATGTATTTAGAAAAAATTCTATTTTCAAACAAGTATATAGAGCATACTTAATAAATAAAGTATTTACATAATATATTTTGTTTCAAAAAATAATTTTTGATAATTTAAATAATATTAATAATATACTTCACACACCATATTTAAAAATAGAATAAATCAAAACATTTATGAGGAAAAGTAGGGGTGTAAGAAAAAATCAGTAAACCGGACCAGACCGAATCGGTGGGTTTGGTCTGGTATCGAGTTTAGTTCAGTTTGGAGTCTGTTTTATTTTTCTTAAAACCGGTCTGGTTCTGATTTTTCTTTTTCTAAAACCGGACAGGACCGAACCGAACCGGTTCATACATATATTATAATTTCTTATATTGTATATAATTTTTATATATAATATATAATTATATATAAAATAGTTTTGTATTATATGTTAAATTACTAATTAATATAATATTAAAATTTAAAATCTTATATCATTATAATCTATTGTACATATTAATAGTTATACAAATATTATATCACTATATATTATAATATACTACAATATTTTATCATTATAATATTATATATTATAATATACTATTATATATATTATATAATATAATATATAGTATATTAAAACCAAAAATATTAATTTAGAAAAATAACAGGTATAAAATCTATTATTTAAAATGTAAAATTAGTGAATATCGATTCCATCTCAAATTTTGTTTAAAAGCATACTAAAGCGGACTGGTTACTTCCCTTAAAAAAGGTTCGCTCAAAAAAGCGCATAGGGTCGACTGGAATAAACTTTCCGGACATTGGTCCCCTCTTACAAATACTAGAAAATATAGTGTCCATTTAACAATCTCGCAACGTTGTTTTCGTCTATGTGCTTTCATCACACGAAAGGCTCTGCTTTTCGGTCAATCCAAAAATAATTATCGTAATCTTCTCTCCTTTAGGGTTTGGAGAACAATTCTCAATTTCTTCCGACTTTTTTCCGGTCACTGCCTTCGACAGGTACAGGAAGATTCTCAAACCCTTTTATATGCTCTATCCCAAACGTGAATTTCTTTTCTCTTTCTGAATTTCCCCTTTGTTCCGTTTGGTTCCCGATGAATTAAGACAGAACAGCGAAGAATTTGGGATTATTAAGGGAATTTGTAAGGGCTTTACGTTCTAACTTTTTTTTCTTACAGTTTCACGGAAGCCAAACGGTACGTTAACGGTTTGATCCGAGATTGTCGTTTGTTAGCTTGTAGATCTGATATTTCTCTAACTTCAACTGTTCTAGAATTGGGTTATTCTGGCTCTAATATAGGTTTTTGGTTGTTATCTAAGTTTCATATGATTTTCTCGCTTATATTTTTGAACGATTGTAATGTGAACATTTTGGAGAATATTTTCTTTTCGGGTATAGTTTGAATATGCTATATGGTTATGAATTTGGTAGAATATGATAAGTTACTGGCACATAGCTGAGCTGGTTGTTGTTTTTTGGATTTTCTGAATATTGGATTTGTTATCGATCTATTGGTTAATGGGTCTTTGTGTCTTCTTTGTTTGAGGATTTTGTTGAACATTACTCGTGCTATTGCTGTAATGGTTGATGGCTTTTCTGTTTTTGTTGTGTTGATTTTTGGGGTTTCATCATCTTTGTAAATGACTTGTAATCTTATTCCTTTTTATTGGGTTATTAATGGACGCACTGTTTATGTTAGCATGAAACTAGGGAAATGCACATAATGCCTCTTTGGTCAGCGTTGGGTTTTGTTTCCTCAAGTTAATTTTCTTTAAAAAGAATCCCCAGAAAGATGCGATGTTATTCATATCCAAGCCACAATAATTTTGGGGTGTGGTTCTTGTTCAATCTGAATGTGTTTAATGACTCCTCTAATGTGTTCATACTCTCTATATATCTTTCTCTCAATAATTATATGTACTCGCTCTTAGTTCATTATTGGTTTGATAGTGCGGTCATCAGAGGGAGAGTATAAACATTCGAGGTTCCTATCTATTGATAGGTGGGGTTTGTTGGTTTCCTGTGTTGAATAAGTGGTTATGAGAAGCTTGACTTGTAAGTTGGGTCATCTTTTGCCGAACAATCGGTCTAATATCACGCTACTCCTTCTAATACCATTACCCTGATTTTAGTTCCATTGGAATTTTCTTGGCTGAAAAAGGCAATGATGTCTAATCAGATGCAGTTATAAACTTACAGACTTTATCCAGTTATAAGCATATCATATATTAGCTGACTTGCATTTTACAAAGAAGTTGTGTGGACAATATTCCTTGGGTTTTTATGCTGCGGTTGCACTTACTTTTATGAGGCTGCACTAAGTGCGGTTGCTTTGACCAAGTCTCTTCTTGCTTTGTCCGAGATATATTCAGCATATATTTATATAATATGAAACGTGCTGTCTCATAATGTGGCCAGGAAAAAATGAGGCCAATCTTCTGTGGAAATTTTGAGTATGACGCTCGACCGTCTGATCTGGAACGGCTTTTCAGTAGATATGGGAAGGTTGAGAGGGTGGATATGAAGTCTGGTAAGAACTTTTGTTTTGCCCATCTACCATTTTGTCTTTTATGAATTCAAATCTACCATATTTCTCTGTTCTCTCATTCTATCTGGCTAATCATTAAGGCCTTGGTATATGAGACTTGGAGGCTGAGCTCCTCAAAGTGGCAGGATATTAGTTTGAAACTGTGCATTTAGCTTATGGAATAATCCAATAGTAAAGGTTTAGCATTTATGGGATCAAACTTTTAAGAGAATTCTCTCAGAAGGTGGTCGAGGGATTGGAAGTTTTGCGAGTTAGCAAGTTTCATGCATGTATTATAATTAATCACATAAATAAGAATACCGGTAACTTAATTAGGCATATTGTCCAATTGGACTTGGTTACACTACGGAAGAGAGGAAATGTGGTGCAAATTGGGAAATTATGGAGAATGAGGTGTGCTGCTGCTAACCATAGATTTAGGAGTCGAGGAGTGGGTAATTGCTATATTTGAATGTCTTGGAGCACCACACAATTTCACTCATAATAAGGTAATCACTTGAGCTTCTTGCTTGCAGGCTTTGCTTTGCTTGAAAATAAATTGCTTGATTATCTTTTTGAGGTGAACTTAAAACCCACGTAAATTTGAAAAAAAAAAACTTTTATGCCTGTAACCTGCAATTGTGTGATGTCTTAAAGAAAAGAAACACAATCATACAAAAAATGCCTGCACTCTTCTCAATAAGACATGGGATCCTCCACCGGCAAGGCAACTCGGCAGTAGCAATCCTATCCACAGAGGTGGCAGCTTCCTAGCGCACATAGCTTGGCAGTATGACTGTAACATCAGTCACAATCCGTGACTCAGCGACTGCTTTCTTCCTTTGTGGAGTTATATTGGGGGTTCAGGATATGTTTAAGAAAAACATTTTTTTGAGGCATCGACCCCCATATTCAACATTTTCTTTGGCGCAGGATTATCTTGGCATGTCCCCCATTCTTCCTGGCTAACGGATGGGCTCTTCAGAAATCTGATCCCTGCCTGTGACAAGCTTCTTCTTCTTGTTTTCAAGAAGAGTCACTCTGATCCTCAATGGACTACCTTCCCACGTTTCCCTCAGTCACAATTGCCTATCATCCCTCATGAATTTTGCCCAGCCTTCAATTTCAGACATGTTTCTACCTAGAAACATTGCCAACCTCACAGCAGAGGCAGCAGAATAGATGGAGAAGGCACTCTTTTCATTGACCTACTATGAGACATCCACTTTTGGAATGTTGTTCCTTGACACCACTTAGTTCATCACACAAGGTCTGTTACTAATTTTGCTGGTCACTTAGTTTATAGAATTAACGGAGGTTACCAACATCTTTACTTCAGGTTAGATTTTCAGTTGAAGGGGGGAAATGCCGTCATGTTGAAGAATCCTTTAACGGGAGGATTCTTGGTTTAGATACCTATTTTCAACCTCTATTTTATTTTATTAATTTGATTCTTTTCTTCATGGGTTTTTAGGATTTGCTTTTATTTATATGGAGGATGAGAGAGATGCCGATGATGCTATTCGGAGACTTGACCGAACAGAATTTGGTCGAAAGGGACGCAGGCTTCGTGTTGAATGGACAAAAGTAACATATCTACATCATTGTTTAGGGTCATAATTTTTGTTCCAGCTCTGTTTTGTTATGCCTGAGCCCTTCAATTTATGTGTTGCAGCATGAACGTGGCATTAGAAGGCCTGGAGGTTCCAAAAGATCTTCAGCTAGTACGAAACCTTCAAAGACTTTGTTTGTTATTAATTTTGATACGCACTATACAAGGACTAGGGACTTGGAGAGGCACTTTGAACCATATGGAAAGTTAGTGAGTGTGAGGATTAGAAGGAACTTTGCATTTGTGCAGTATGAATCACAGGATGATGCCACAAAAGCATTGGATGCGACAAACATGAGGTATAACTTACACTTTAAAACATATTTAATTTTCACAGAAAGGCCTTTAGACACCTTTCAGGCTGGTGAATGGCGGGTTAAAATGTCGTAGGTTTGTTCTAGGGTTTGATTTTGCATGTTACTAAATGCATTCATATCGGCGTTCTTAACATTTTACGCTCATGTTGTTGGTTATGATGATGATGATTGTGTTTTAATGCTGGCATGCAGCAAATTGCTGGATCGAGTTATTTCAGTGGAATATGCAGTCCGGGATGATGATGATGAAAGGAGAAATGGGCATAGCCCTGATAGATTTCATGATAGATCATTGGATAGAAGTCATGATAGAAGGCGATCCCCTAGCCCATATCGAAGAGAGAGGGGTAGCCCTGATTATGGACGTGGTTCTAGTCCCTCTAGGAAAGAGAGAGGCAGCCCTGATTATGGTCGTAATCGCAGTCCAAGTCCCTATCGAAGAGAGAGGGGTAGTCCTGAGTATGGTCGTGCACGCAGTCGTAGTCCTCAAAGAGAGAGGGCTGGCCGTGATCATTGCCACAGTTCCAGCCATAGTCCCTACCAAACAGAAGGGGTGAGTGCTGATATTGGTCATGGCGCCAGTCGCAGTCCTTATGCAAGAGAGAGGGCAAGTGCTGACCATGGTCGTGGCCCTAGTCGCAGCCCTTATGGAAGAGAGGGGGCAATCCCTGACAATGGTCGTGACCCCAGCCGCAGTCCTTATGGGAGAGAGAGGGCTAGTCCTGAAAATGGTCGTGGCCCCAGCCGCGGTCCATATGGAAGAGAGAAGGCTAACCCTGACAGTATTCATGAAGTCAGCCCAATACCTGAACCTAGAGAGGATAGCCCCAATTATGGTGGTGGTCCAGATACCCCTGTGCATGAGAGATATCAAAGGTAAGCGTTGTTGTCATTTATCTGTGTCTTTTCTACCCTGCTCTCTTTGCTATAGTACGAACTTAGTGGATTTCTGTTGTTTTTATTATTTCTATATTCTTTTGATAATGCAGTCGATCACCACCAACAGAGGAGTGATCTAGATCATAGTATAGAAGAACTCCAATTGGTTGCTCTGATTTGTGGTTGTGGCATAACTCATAATAGAGTTTGTTCCAGTTTGCCTCTTTCAGTGAGAACAATGGTGGGGTTAGGGCCTCTTCCAGTAATATGCTTATGAGCTTGTGATGTAGGGACCTAGTCGTGCTTTGATTTCTGATCGAATTTTCATGGACCGTTTGGACAAGACTACTGTATACAAAACCTCTGATCCATGCTGGACTTGGTCTATTTTCTGTTATTTTTTGCTTGAATTTTCATGGACCGTTTGGACAAGACTACTGTATACAAAACCTCTGATCCATGGACTTGGTCTATTTTCTGTTATTGTTTAGTACGTCGAAACAGAATAATTGTTGTTTCTCGTAGAAACTGATAGTTGTGTACCCTAGCTTTGTGTTAATGATGAGATAAATGAGTTGAGCTGAGTTTCGAATAGAAGCGGGGCTCGGTATTAGATTGTATCTACTGAAGAGAAGAGGCCGAATCATATTTTTCATAAGATTTTAGTCAGCCTGAACGTCTATATGCAAAGTTAGTCCACATAAACAATGTTGGCCGTTCTTACCGTAGCCAACGCTGTATCGGCAGAAACTGGCTGCTGTGGACGGAGTGTTGTTTGTTTTATTGTGCTGGTGTTACTTTAGCCACAAAAAGATAGATTCGATGGCTGAGACAGGGCAGTCTCTGGGTGCATCTTCACTTGCTGATCCTTTTTTCGTTTACCCCTCAAAGAAGTAGCCCGTCTGGATTGCTCCCTTCCCGAAGTTAAGTTTAGTTGGGCTGGATTCTGTTTACTTAAAAAGCATGGATTTATTGTTACATAATGGGTCTTAAGCCCATGTAAAAGACAAGTAGAGCAAACCTGACCGACACCGGTGGGGACATGAGAGACAATCATCATCATCAGTAGCATACTTTAGAACGTTTTTTATAAGGAGGTCCGGCTAAATTGGATTAGGGCCATGTATTTTAGCGTGTTGAATGAGTCTGAACCTCACCACAAACAAAGTACAAGAGGCCGGCTTTAGAATGAGTCGTCCACAATATCAGATCTAGAAGCTTTTCAGTAAAACATATCCAAACTTGTACGTCATTGACTTGACTTAAAAGGGATGAAGTGGGTGTAGTAAGTAAGCAATGACTCAAGCACATTTGTTCTTTACTTCCCTTTCACAAGAATTCTTTGGAGGCAATCACTTGGCCCTCGGATAATACGTTTTGCTAACTATGAAATTTGTGATTGGATTGAATGCATCATTTCCCCCACAGAGAAGTTGGAACATTTTGGCAAGAGAAGAGCAAGACTTCCAAATTTTTGCTATTAATGCTATGGACAATATTTAGTTTTTAAGAAATTAAATTGTTCATAAGTCATTAATTCCAAATATTGATAATTTTATTTCTAACACTTTGAGAATTAGAATGAACATTGTAATGCGTGGGACATTAAAAATGTAAATGAAAGTCATGACTAAAGAGCTACACCATTGCACTCTATTCTTTGATGTAGCAGTTAGACAAGCAGGTAGCATAGCAACAACAATATGCAGATCAGAAGATGTCTACCCAATCTTTGTCATGACAAAGCATATTGACAGTCATAACCCAAATCTAGGAAAAGCCACTGTAATGAACATTGGAATAGAGGAAGCTAGACAAGGCAACATAAAAAAATTAGTCATTGCAGGTGATTCACTAGTGACTTTGCAAGGGGCAAATGATCATGAGAAAGTAGCAGATTAGACCATTTAGTCTATAGTCAGTTAAAAAGTTATTTTTATTTTGAGATTTGAAAACGTTTATATTATTTTTTATATTTTGTTTGAAAGTTTGAAAAAGTTGTAATGATTAGATGAAAATTTTAAAAATTTAAAATTAGAATATTTTATGTTTAAATGATATTTAGAAAAAAAATATTTGAAGATATCTAAAAATACTTATATTCCCAAAAACACCAAATATAAGCTCTCTCCTACTTACCCCACCAAAAAGTGAAAAAAAAAAAGAAATAAAAAAAAAAAAGAAGAAGCTTGGTTGACTTGCATATTATTTAGTTGTCTGAATATGAATACAATTAGATGTATTTTTATTTACTTTATTTTGTTAGAACTTGTTTGAACTCGGGTTTTTTTTTAGTAACAATACACTACGATCTTTTTCTACAATTTTTGTATATAATTATATTTTAAATTGAGGGTATTTTAAAAAATATATATTACTTTAATAAATTATTTTATAAAAATGTTCTTCATTAAAAATAGAGTTGTATAAAGAATTGTGAAAATCATTATGTGTTACTGTGTATCATTTCTTCTTTCTTTTTTTCAATGTGATATGATTTGAGCCAGTAACAAAGAAAAAAGCGGGAGGGTGCCAGGTGGGGCACTACACTGCCCAAATTTCACCCACCCCGCTCTTTCCCCCTTAAACCCTCTTCGCTCTCTTTCTCTCTCAATTCTCGTCCACCATCTCTCCTCTCTAATTCTCTATCTCAAATGTATTTGGATGTTGACCTGAATTGAATTGAATTGAGATGATAAAATATTGTTAGAATACTATTTTTTAATATTATTATTATTTTAAAATTTAAAAAAGTTAAATTGTTTATAATATTTTGTGTTGGAATTTAAAAAAATTGTAATGATAAGTTGAGTTTAGTTTGGAATCCAAACGTACCTCTCTCTTCTCTATCTTTTGTCTCTTATCCATCTTTGTCTCACCCTCTCTTCTCTGACTCTCAACTCGTTGTCAATGTTGTTACTCTTTCTTTTCTATCTCACGTCTCTTCTCTATCTCATTCTCTCTTTTCCATCTCTCGTCTCTTCTCCGTCTCTATCTTACTCTTTCTTTCATGTCTCTCATCTCTTCTCCGTCTCTATCTCACTCTCTCTTCTCCATCTCTGTCTCACTCACTCTTCTTAGCTATCTGTCTTTCTCAACTTTCGGTTGCTGTCTTTCCTCTCTGACTCTCTATCTCACTCTCTCTTTTCCGTCTCAGCATCTTTGTTACTAATGGCGCACTAAGGCCCGGGGGTGGTCAGACGACCATGGACCAATCCATGCCACTCGCTCGCCTGGCTGAGCGAGGCCACCCGCCTGCATATAGCAAGGTCAGATGGAGGGACAAAAGAGGAACCCCGCCTAGATGGGTGCGGGGGCCAGGAGGACTATCTTCCCACTTGCATATGGTGGGTAACATCCCTATTAGGTGGAATATTGGACTGCACTAAATATATTTTAGGGGTCACGTCTTTATCCCTTCGAATGACCATTAGTTTTGTAATATAGCCACAAGAAATTAATCATATGGTTCCCTTCATTCGAAATGTATGTTCTAATTCGTCCCCTCATCACAATCACACTGTTAAAAAAGAAATGTGTCCTAAAGTTTAGCAGGTAAAGTAACAACTTTGATGATTTGATATCCATGGACCGTTTTATTAATGCAAAAAGTTAAAAAGAAAAGAAGAAAAAAAAAGTGATAATCTGTATTAATGCACGCATCACGCATAATTGATTGTCTATCAAAAGCCATATTGGAAAAAGAGATACTAACAGAAGTAATCTTCTTGATCCAACCCTCACATAAACAGTCAATGAAAGATAATTGAACCGAATCCTTTTCGTTTCTTGTCAAGATATTAAATTATTTGTTAACACGGACACGACACTCTTTGCATGCAAAGATAACTGCGTAGTGTGAACCCCATTTGAGACCAAAAAAAAAAAACGAAAAAAGCGAAGAAAACCTTTATCGATCCTTATCATGGTGTGACATAAATGACCGGCCCGAACATGAAAGTTTGGCTGAATTTCATCAATTCATAAATTAAAACACGACATGCACTCATGGTAATGAACATTGTTCTCTGCAATCTAGGTAGCTAGAAACCTACTGATTACTTCTCATTGGACGAAAGTGGTGTTCTGATCGATAGGGAATATTTATCTTACCTAGGCAAGACCAACAAGACATATTTCTATTCTACCATAGCAATTTGTTGCCTTTAAAATGGCGAAAAGATTATCAACTTAGCCCTAGAAAGATGATCATGCAATGAGTCACACCTAGCATGTGGATATCTACGTCAAAAGAAGTTCCGTAGGGCTTTGGGCGTCGGGCTTGAATAATTTCCGTGAAAAGAATTGAAATCCTTATATATATATATATATATATAGATACATATATGCGCATGAACACGTGAAATCAAAGACAAATGATAGAAAAAGATCGGAGATAGAAAGTCCCCATCGATCTGTGTTGGCGTTGCAGTACAAAGTGGGTATGAATACACTTGCAGATATATATATATACATATATATATATATAATATTCCAATAGCACAATTACACGCTCACACACTAACCATGCACACACGCACACAAAAAAAAGGAAAGATAGTATTTTATTTAAGTGACTATTATGAGAATGAGAAAGGCAAGTTGCTCCCCTACTATTTGCTCACGGCCTAAATTTTTACGGCGGTTCAAAAAGCTACCCACGAGTGCTAATTTGATGGATCCCACTCATTGCATTTGCTTTTTCAGACAACTTTTTCTCTTTTTTCTTGAAAGTTTGATCCGAAATTCACATTCCCAGCGTCCATCCAAGAGCTTGCTATCCAGCTTTTCGTCCCCAGCAAAGAAAAAACACCAATCCTTTCGGAGCGTATTCCAAACGGACCAAACCCCCTTTCGAGTAGGATGTTGATATCGCAGAGATATTATTACGTATTATTGATGCAAATCACTTCACATGGATAATATGCCTTCCACCCCAGCTGGTATCTCAATCGATTAGGCTGTCACCGGAAAGAAGACAACTGATGTGATAGTGTACTTAAAAAAAAAAAAAAAAAGTTATCTATATACGTCATACAATTAAGACTAAAATTAAAGAAAAAAATCCACAACCTGATCAGCATCCGTGAATGAGAGTTTTGAGGACATGTTTATAAAGGCCTCACATATATATATGTATATATATATATGTATGACAGCCCTTAATTCAGCTAGAAATTATGCCGACGGGACAGCAATCAGTACGTCACTTTCATTTGATAAAGAAGATAGGAGAGAGGGTCATGCATATATCATGTGGATGATTAATCAGCTAATAGCAGTACTATAGGATATATGGTCATTAGCTAGGTACGTTGAATGGATTTAATTAGTTAATTTTGTTGCGGTCGCAAACTTTCGATAAATCATGATCAAATCTTGATCAAGTTTTCAGTTTTTGGGTCTGTGTGTGTTCGTGTTTTCTCTGAACAGAGTTTCATTTTGCAATGTTTTTAATTAAGAAATTAAAATATACTTTCATACGGTTCAGGATTGACATGATCATGTTAACTGATTATATTTCATAAAGGAACGTCATTAATTCTGCTTTACATGAATTATATTATATACACGAGCCTATAATCAGGGCATTATTGTGTATGTTGTGTATGAGAGAGAGAGATTTAGATAGAGAATAGATTTTATAGTGGAGAATTCGAAACGGTTTACAGAGCGACTTATTTAACAAAACAATATAAAGGTTGAAATAGTGCTTTTGAGTGAAGACTTGAATCAATTTATATTTTAATATATAAGAAAAAAAATGAAACTTAATAGTTATAATAGTTCATAATGAAACATTACTTTTAAAAGGATTACCGCTCTATAAACATAACATTTCAAATTTAATGAGTAGAATATCTATTTATATAGGGAGAATGCCACATCGGAGTCATATGACTCCGCTTAAAATACAAAACAATATAAATATTGTTAAATTAGTATTTTTGGGTGGAGTCTTGAATCGATTTATATCTTTATATATAATAAAAGAAATAAAACTTAAAAGTTACAATGGTTTATAATGACTTTTAAAATGTTTACCGCTTCATAAATATAATATTTCAGATTTAATAGATAGAATGCTTACTTTTATGAATAAAATATCACGTCGAAATTATATGACTCCGCTTTTATATATAATAATAAATACCTCCATGAATTTCAAACGCTTTTCTATCATGTAGAATATTCGAGCCGTTCATAATCCGTCCGAGACTCGGTTGTGCAGGCCTGAAAATTATATATTATCCTAGATAGGCCTGAAACCAATATTATTGTTCCAACGGAGAACCATCCGGGAGAGGACGTTCATGCAAGTTCCTATAAGCTGGTAGGATCGAATATCTTTTTTTTTTTTTTTTTCTTTTGAATAAAAAGGGTAGGAGGGGTAATAACTAGAGATGGTTAGCTACAGTTGCTCTCTGAAATTAGATTTAAGCTATTCCTTAAATTCTAGCCTCACTTGAAAATTTAATAAATTAATCCATATTTGGATACGAATCTAGGACTATATAATTTCTTCACTAAGCTCGAGGGGATTCAAACCCCCTGATCAATCTGATCATACTCTAATTATACAAAATGATCGTGAATGTTATATACATATATATATATGTTGTAAAAACACCACATACACCCACACACACTACAAGAAATAAAGCCTTTTTCAACGATTTTATAATCGCTGAAAAAAAAATGGTCGCAATTAACTCTTATTTCCAGCGATTTTCGTATCGCCGCATGACTCAAAACAATGCATCCAAAAATCGCATGCTGAAATTACTGTTCACTTATTTGCAGCGACTATTTGATCTTTTGCGGCGTGTAACTATCGCTTCAAATAATATTTATAACTGTAGCAGTATTTTAATTGTGGCGAATGGTTAAATCACCACAATATAGTTGCTTCTACGGCGAATAAAAAGTGCTGCAATAGATCTTTTAGAAAATTTATGCCTTTTCCAATGATTTTATTATCGTTGCAAGAAAATTTCCAAATGGGCATGACTTTTTGCGGCAATTTAAGTCGTTGCAAAAAGTTTTGCCTATTTCAACAACGGCAAACCTTTCCGTCGATTTGAGAAATCGATGTCATAGGTATTATTTGCGGCGAAAATTGTCGCTGTAAGAACACAAGCGACCAACTAAAATGAGATTTGCGGCGAATCCAAATCGCCGGAAAAGTTAAATTAAATTTAAACCCCCCGCGTTATGTTTCCCCTTATTTCTTTCTCTCCCCTGCGTTTTGTTTCCCTTCATTTCTCTCTCTCTCGCTCTGCCTCCCCAATCCCTCTTCTCCCTCAACCCACGCCGCCGCGCATAGCTTGTCGCCAGCGACCCCACCACGCTGCCTCCACCTCACCTCAATGGCCACCCCCTCCTTCTCCCCCAGCCCCCACGGTGGAAATGCCCTTTTCACCGAATCTGGCCTCGACCTCTCTCTCTCGGATTTCTCTATATCGTTGCCGCTTGGGGTGCCGTTCGCCACCACTCACACCTTGACGCCTTCGGCCCCTTCACCTCCACGCCTAGCCCAGCAGCCCGAGGCCCTCCCTCTCTCCCTTGCTCTGTTCGCACCTCACAGCCCCCGCACGATCTGCTACTGATCTGCCTGTCCCTTGTGAGTTTCGATTCTTCTTTTCTTGTGTTTTTTCTTCATGTTTTGCTAGAATATAGATATATATCTATAATTTTTTCACTTGCTCTCATGATTTCCCATTTGTTACATTTCCGAGGCTCAAATCTATGTTCATTGATTGTGGATTGCTATCTTGTAACGAAAACCCTAACTTATTAGACACTTGATTGTGTATTTTTAAATGAAAGTTCATAAATTATTGCTAATTTGTTTCTTTAAAAATAAAAATTTTATATGTGGTTGTTGAAGTTGAATCTGTTATAGCTTGGGAGTAATACAAAAAGCAATTGAATTTGCGCTAGAAGCCTTCTGCCTTGTGTTTTGTAGGATGGTAGCAAAAGCTTTGAGAGTTTTGTCCTTAACAGGTCTTGAATATTCATTGGTAATTTTCTTATTTTACTGGAAAAGTTCAAGCACTTGTAGTCAATAACTGTCGTCGTCTCTGGTTTTGAATTCTATGCATTTTTAGTGATTGTGTGAAGGTGTTTTCTGGTATGATCTTGAACTGCTTTCTTTGTTTGGTTTCCTGAAAAGGTGGACAAAAATGGAGGAAAAGAGAGGACAAATATCCACTTGTTTAATTTTTATTGTTTCAACCAACTTTAATATAAAGTTTTAATTTGAGTCCCCTTGATTAGAAGTGAAAAATCTGCTCTTTCATTCTCGGGTTCAAGCTATGCACACAAACAGAGACCATGTTTTGCTTTTCCTTGAATTTCTGCTACTGTCTAGAATTTATGTAGTGAGTGGAAGGATCTCTCTTTAAATTTAAACCCACCTCTTAGAGTTCAAAGTACATCAAACAATACCTGATGTTTTCTACTTGTGCTGCAGCAATTTTACCTTCATTTGAAGCTTATATCTTCACTATATAAGGCAGGAACTTTGGCTTAAATTTCATTTGCTAGATGACTAAGTTTAGGTTAGTTTAAAACTTCATTTTTTCCTCTCTTAGTTCACGTTCAGCACCTAGAAAGATAGCAACAACACACTTCCAACTTCTGACATTTTCTACCACAAATTCTATCATGGTGTCTTCTAAGCTCATCTATTCTTACATTATTTTTTTCTTCTAATTCTTGTTTAGTTGGGTGTGTAGCCAACTACAGGGAAGTTAGAAAGAAGCATAAATTGTGCAACCTATAGCTTGAAGAGATGAGATGTGATTGTCATCTATTTTCTTATAAAGAGAGGAAACCAAGACGTGTACAATTTCTACAAAAAATTCTGCTATAGTGGCTACGAGTGCATGAATGTATTCGATTCTATTTTGCAGTAGAGACATCTATTTATATATGTGGCTGCGAGTGCATGAATGTATATGATTCTCTGTTTTAATGGTGAATGATAGTTTAGTGCTATATAATTGTTAATGCAGTATATTGTGAGAGGAGGGAGGGATTTATTCCATTTGTTGCCGGATGCGTTCAAGGGGAATAAGCTATTTAATTTTTATTGGCTAGGGTTCCTAGGTAAATTAATTGAGCTCAATATTATATCTTGATCATTAGATAATTAATTGAGCTCAATATTATAGCTTTATGTGGCCATCCAGAAATTTCATAGTGAATATAATTTGGATGTGTATTATGTACATAAAAAATAAAATATTACATGTATTCTATTTTGTGAATTTTTTTTTTCCTAAAATAGAATTTGCGGTGATTAGAGTTCGCAGCAAATAAATTTTTTTTGCGGCATAAACTTATTTTCAGCGACTTAATATCGCTGCAAATAATGTTCTCTTGCCACTATAATTGAAATCGCTGGGAAAAATAAGGGTTATTTTCGGCGATTTTATCACTTTTGCGACTAAACAATATTGCTGAAATTAACTTTTCACAACAATTATATGGTAAACGGAATGACCATTTCGTCAATTTTTGGAACAATTGCGACGAACAAAAATCGCTACAAATAGTTAATATTTTCAACGATTTTGGCTTACCGTTGCAATTCATCAAAATTGGCTTTTTAATGGCGTCCAACATTCAATCGCCAGAAATAATCAATTGTTGCGATTTTAAGGGGTTTTTGCAACCAATTCTGATCGTAGGAAATAACTTTATTGATTGTAGTGGTACACAACAATAACGAGACAGACAGTGAAATAAATATACAAATAAAAGAATCAAGCACACACTGACGACACATATAATTTAACGTGGTTCAGCAACGTGCCTAAGTCCACAAAACTGTAGAGAATTTTATTGTACTGAGTAATCACAAAATACACTTTGGGGCCAAATTTCATTTTTCAGAACCCTTAGAACTCATTAAGTACAAATTTATAGTGCTACATAGCGAAAATTCTAATTTTTAATTTTCAGCATTATTCGGTTGAGCGGAGTGTTGAGCGCACCTCGATGTTTGCTCGAGTGACCTGTTGAGCGAGCCTTAAGCAAAGTTCAGGCAGTCGAGCGAACTTTCTACCTGAACTTCGCTCGAGCTTCCTGTTGCGCGAACGTCGAGCGGATTTCTGCTTGGCGCTTTCTAAGTTAAAACAGTACTAAAGATCCACCTCATGGCCCAAGCCTCTTTGAAAATCTGCCAACAAATTATAACGCATCATTGACATGTATGATAACCAAATCAAACCGACACATCGACAAATCAGACTCCACAAATCTAATAATATAATATATATTATGCGTGTGCGAGAGAGATATTACAAAAATTATCTGTATGAACTCAGGCCCATCGAAGCAGAGGTAGTATCGACAAGTAGACCTGATTTTCTTTCATTGAATAAACTACATATATTGATGGAATTAGGGGCTTCGTACGTATATTATAGCCTAAAGGAAAATGCTATGTCTACAAAATTAAACCTACACGTAATTCAATGAAATAAGTTAGATTTATTTTATTATAAAAATTTTACATACGATATTAAGTCACCTCATTTATAAAAAAGAATTTATAAAGTTTATTTAAGATAAGAAAACACATTACAAGAAAATTACTTATTTGCGATCAGTTAATTCCAATAAAATGACTATTTACAACTAAAATTAGTTGTAAATAGTCTTTCGATTGCAATAAATTGATCATAAAAATCCGCTTTTCTTGTAATGGCATCTCTCTTACCTAAAAATAAGAGTGTTAGAAGTTTATTAATTATATATGATATTAGATTTGCAGTTGGAATTAATATCTCGTAATCTCTCTGATCTCTCTTTCTCTCTCTGTTATCCTGCTATACGTCATTACAACAAATATGGGTTTTTCGCACGAATTTTTTTTCCATGACATACGATCGTGGCAAATAATAGGTTGATGACACGAAAACCATCCGTGGGAAAAAAATATAAGCATTTTGCCACCAAATCACCTGGGCAGGTAAAACTTTGTGGGAAAACAGTTTTTTGCCAAGAAATAAACTCCTTTTGCGGCCATTAAAAGTCGCGGCGAATAAAATTACCAAAAATATGTTCCTTCATGGGTTATTAGTTTTTGCCACAAGGTTATTAGTTTTTTGAGGCGATAGTTTCTCGCCGCAAATACTCTTACAGAATAATTTTTCCTCTCGTGGGCTGTTTAGTTTTTGTGATGAGAGTATTATATTTTGCGGCAAAGTTTTTCCGCCACAAATACTAATAAAATTAAATCCCCCGCTCTTCCCGCCCCTCCCCCCACCCCAAAACCAAAAAACACCCGCACGATGTTGTCCTCTCTCTCTCTCTCTCTCTCTCTCTCTCTCTCCTTGCTATTTCAGAGCCTCTCCTCCCTGCTGCGCCACTGCGAATGGGTCCTCTTGCCGTCGAGCCACCGTGGGTCTTCCCCTTCAGCCCCTCGCCTTCTCGCCGACTCTCTCTCTCTCTCTCTCCCTCTCCCTCTCGGATCCCAGTAGATCTGTGCACCTCCGCCGTCTCCAGCCATTGCCATCGCCACCCTCAGCCACCCTACGGTTCCGCCAGTCACCAATCGTCGCTCCACCCTAGCTCTCGCATCTCTCTCGCTTGCACGGTGTTTCTCACGGGTCTCCACCGCACACCCCCCCATAGTTTTCTGATTATAGTAGCCTTCCTTGTTGCTGTGAGCCACCATCGCCGACTCCAGCCTAGACGCAGCACCACCACGAGCAACCCATGGACGCAGCAACACCTCCCACACGCATCCTTCGCTCTCCAGCCCCTAAGCATGGTGAAAATCCTACCTTTGTGTCTAGTGCATTACTTTAGTGTATATAGAAGTGTATGGTGTGGTGTTGAGGGCCTAGGCAGATTTGTATCTATGTAAATTTGATAGATTAATGGCAACAATTTGATGACTTGGAAATTTGTAAATTTGTCTTCATTTCAAATTTACTAGGCAAGAATAAGAAGCATGAGGTCCTTGATAACTTGCATGCTTTACTTTACAGCTAAAGAGATAAACTACTACCCTAAGGATGTGTCAACTGATATTGTGATAGGTTGTGGTTTGACATGTTTTGGAAAGCTTTTCTTTTACCTTGCAAGAATTTGGATGCTCAGTCTTATGTTTTTCAATTGTTTTTTTGTCCTAGCAATCCTTTGTGGTAATTTTATATTTCATTAGTTTTGCTAATGGATTTAATTTTCATTCTTTTTTTAAAGAAGATAATAACATATTTCGTTACTTTTGCATATGAATTCTCTATGCAGGGCTGCTTTGAAACACTTGAAGATAGACCATGTCAAGAAATATGAATACTGTTTTTAAGTGTTAGTTCTCGAACTGCTTCTGTATAAATTGTTTCATTCTACATTAGCTTTATCACCACTTAGCAAAGGATACAAGACAATGGACTCTTTTTTTTCACTTTTTGATATTTATTTGGATGAAAAACTAACTGGGTTATACAAAGTAAAAAGCTGGGACAATTATTGTTGAGCTCAAGTGATAAATGAGGACCATGTGGTCCAAGAATTTGAGGCTTTTGAATATGTTGAGTGTATTATGCATGAACAATGGATTGTGTGATGGATTTAGGTTGGGCTCAAGTGATAAATGAATTAAAATTCCTTTGGGCAGCAAGCATGCTGTATGTTTTTGGTTTGTGTGATGTATTTGTTACTTTTTATGCCTTGGCGCTTATTTTCTTTGCCTTCTGTCGGTTCTTAGGTTAGTGAACTGCTTGGTTCCTTTGGTGAAAATGAGCTTTCTCTTGAATGCCTTGATGGAGCCCAGAGTTTTTTGAAAGATGATGGGATTTCAAATTTCAATACCTTCTTCGTAAGTATATTCTGCTTAACTCTCAGATATTTACAATTGTAAAGGAAATATAGGATTGTTATACTCATATAAAAAATAAAAAATATAAGATTGTTATATCTTATCAACTGATCGGACTGCAAAAAATGTGTATGGGAAATGTGCTTACTTTGCTTTACGGCTGGCCTGCATATAATGATAGATTAATGGCAATAATTTGATGACTTGCGGGTGATCTCCTATGCCCATAGATGCTTACATTAACAATAAAAACTATTATTATGCTAGCTAGCATAAGTCTTATTTCTCTGTTTCTTATTGGCAATTTTTCCACTCTATGGTTAGGGTCAATGCTCAACTGGCATGAAGTCTCATTCAATTCATGAGAATCTCAATGTGAACCATGACATAACTATGCATGTATAGATCAGAAAGAAGAGGCATTTGTAGATGAACACTTGTGGATGTATTGGTTGTGACCCACAAGTTTTAACAAGAGGTTCAAAGATCAAGTTTTTATTTTCAATGTAATGTGCTTAGCTTTAACTATTAATGAATTTTTATTCTGTTTCTTGCAGGAAAACTTTCTCATGCTCTGTCCTGCTCATACTTCAATCAAGTTTCCAAATGAGAAATCTCAATCTGGAAAACATGTTTTTAAGGATAGTCAAGTGCCAGATCAGAGGTACAACTCCATTTTCTTAGGTTTTTTAATGCTTTAGTAATTAACTGAATCACTTTTCAATGTAGAAAAGTTATAAATAGTGTATAACTATGTTGAAAGTGATAAATAGGCTATTTCTGTTGCTCATATCACTTTTGAG
Source organism: Pterocarya stenoptera (assembly GCA_003123785.1). NCBI lineage: Eukaryota > Viridiplantae > Streptophyta > Magnoliopsida > Fagales > Juglandaceae > Pterocarya > Pterocarya stenoptera. The sequence goes on along the minus strand of QEOT01005229.1, from coordinate 109,502 downwards.
GCTTCTGAAACTTGAAACCGATGCCCTCATTCTTGAGACTTGCAATTCTAGTTCTTGCTTTCTCCTCACTAAATGCCACTGTGTTCTTTGTATCAAGTATCAACCAATTTTCCAAAGTATCAATGGAAAGCTTTCTTATCAGTGGGTTGAGGCCACTCACCCATCAATATTGAGATAATTGATCTACTATGAAATTTCAAGCACGAGAGTTTTTTGTGACCCCACTTTTCATGTATCTTTTTCTATTTCTAGTTAGGCCTTCCTCTTGTATACTTGCAAGTGTGGGATGCTACCTTTGTTTTTATTAATAAAGTCTTCCATCACGTTTGGTCCAAGAATTTTTTTGTGACAACTAATTGATTTATGTAGTTTATCTTAACCTTTTTTCTGTGTTTGAATTGATTACTTGGACCTTGCCATCCACACTTCACTTTTAGTCTGCGGAGGAGTGTAGGCATTAGTTTATTAATCACATAAAGTTCTTAAATGCTTATGTTATCATAAGTTATCAGAGTAGATATTTTTGTCACTTTAATCTGCTCTATGCTATAAGATGATTTTTGTCACTTGATTTCTTGGAGCTATTAAGATAAGTACTCGTGAAAAAAACTAGGAATTGTTAAACTGAAGCACCTGACTCTGAAGATTTATGCTTTTCAGATTATTTAGTTTGGGAGTAATCAAGTTATTAGCTTTTTCACCTCTTCTTTCTAAATAATTTTGCTTCAGGTTCTTGTGCTCAAGTTTGCAAGCATGTGTTGCATTGGAAATGTTCAAGTTACTAGTACTTGTTCTTTGCATTGGAGAGATTCTGCAGGTCAAGTTACCATAACCTTTTCTTTACATTTAGTTATGGGGAAATGAACCCTCTATCAATTGTTGTATCTACTTTCCTTTTATGCCATTAGCCTTGGAGTTGGGATGAAGTGAATTTTTTTAAACCACGCCCCAGTACTATTTGTAGAGTCATGAATTGTAACTTGTAAAGTTTTGTGGTTGTGTGGTGTATGTGTATAAATTGGGTTCTTATTATAAGTTTTTCTTGTGAAAGTTAGCATATTTTTACATGTTTTTTTTAAAATTCATATAAGCATGAATTTGGATCTCCAAAGTGCAGATATATTTATTTAAACCTATATTAGACAATTTTTTATAATTATTTTTTGGCTTCGAATCATTTTTTTTTTTTTTTTTTGAAATCTCTTAGCATTTGCTGCGAATACAATTCGTGGCAAATACTTTTTTTTTAGTGGAAGTGGTTATTTCCCCCGATAAGATTTCTTCGTAAATAGTTTTTCTGACTAAATATTTTGTGAAAAATATATATTTTCCAAGAAAGTATTTTATCGGAAATACTAAAGATAACTTTTTCCACGAAGATATATCATGGGTAAACACTTTTTGCTGCAACATTTTCTCATGAAAAATGGTTTATTGTTTACCACATCATACCAGATGAAAAGTTTATTTGCCACAAAAAAAAAAAGGTTTTAATCACCAAAGTAGTTCATGGGAAAAAGAATTTTTTTCCCATGAACTTGTGGTTTGGTGGAAAAAGACTCTTTCCCCACTCATTATATGCCACGAGTCTCCCACGGAATAAATTGGTGGGAAAAATTTTTTCCCACTAATGGTATGCTTTTTGCCACGACAGCCACTCCTGCGAAAAACCCATATATGTTGTAGTGCGTTTACGCTAAGTTTTATAATGATACTAAGTTATTGCATGTAAGGAAATAGATATTGACGTAATTTTCAATGAATAGATTTTCCCACACTTTCATTGATAGAGATTCTAAAATATATACAGAGTGATTGAGAGTCTAATTTAGGAAACATGTAAAACATAAGGATAAAACTAAGCTACTGTTACAATGTATAGCTGTAGAATTCAAACTTAGAATCATCTCCAAATATAGAATAAATGACAGAATATTGAACATGATTTTAGGCTAGACATGCTCTGATTTGATTTGAATAGAATCCTCGCATACTTCCCTTATACGCCCCCGCAAGATTGAGCTTCCATCGGCATGACCAATCTTGTTATGTAGCAATTCCGTGCGCTGTCTTGACAATGGCTTTGTTAACAAATCTGCCAATTGGTCTTGAGTATGCACATGTTTAACTTGGAGGCTTCCTTTTTGCACTAAGTCACGCACAAAGTGAAGGTCAATTTGAATATGTTTCATGCGCAAATGATTGACTGGGTTAAAACTGAGATGTGTGGCTCTGAGGTTATCACATAGCAGCTGGGGAGATTCTGTAACTGGAAATGCTAGTTCCTTGAGAAGAGTGGACAGCCACATTGTCTCGGAAGCTGCATTGGCTAGTGCCCGGTATTCAGCCTCTGTTGTGGATCGTGCAACGGCTCTTTGTTTCTTTGAGCTCCAAGAAATGGGGTTAGAGCTCAAAAAACTTATATAGGCAGAGGTTGAGGTGCGGTCATCCACATTTCCAGCCCAATCGACATCGAAGTATGTTCTTAATATGGCAGGGCCAGCTTTGTGGATCTGAATTCCATGAAAAATGGTTTGTTTTAAGTAGCGGAGAAGCCTTTTGGTTGCTATCCAATGATTTGTAGTTGGCTTATGCATAAATTGAGAAAGTTTGTTGATTGCAAATGAGATATCTGGACGTGTTAAGGAAAGGTATTGAAGGCTGCCAATAATTCTACGAAACTCTGAGCTGTCCACAGCAGCAGTGCCATCAACCAATTAAAGATATTGGGTTGTAAAGAGAGGTGTGGAGACATCTTTAGCACCACTCATACTTGTGTTGGCTAAAAGTTCACGAACATATTTATGTTGTGAAAGAAATAACCCAGCCCGAGTAGGAATTACTTCAATCCCCAAGAAGAAATGAAGAGAACCCATATCCTTGAGAGAAAACATATCACCCAGTTGCTTAATAATATTGGCCACAAGAATTGAGTTATTTCCGGTAATAACAAGATCATCAACATAAACCAGAAAATAACAAAGATTTGAGCCTTGACTATAAATGAAGAGGGAGGAGTCGGCCTTGGAACTGTGAAAACCTAGCTGAAGAATGGCATTTTTGAGTGCTGTGTACCAGGCCCGTGGGGCTTGTTTAAACCCATAAATAGTCTTTTTTAACCTGCAAACATGGTTAGGTTTGGACAAGTCTTTGAACCTTGGGGGTTGTGCCATAAAAACAGTCTCAGTTAATTTACCATTTAGAAATGCATTGTTGACATCCATTTGCCTCAAATCCCACCCATTCACGACAGCAATAGATAATACAGCTCTAATAGTTGCTGGTTTAACCACAGGGCTAAAAGTTTCTTTGTAATCAATACCAGAGCGTTGATTAAAACCCTTAGCAACTAGACGGGCTTTGAATCTGTCCACTGACCCATCAGCATTCCTTTTTACTCGAAAGACCCACTTACAGCCCACAGGTTTACAGTTTGAGGGTGGTAAAACTAGGTCCCAAGTCCCATGTTTCATTAGAGCAGTGAGCTCATTGGACATGGCCTCACGCCAGTGAGGTTGAGAAATAGCTTGGCTCACACTCGTTGGTTCGATGGTCTGGGGAAGAGGGTGTTTGGACACTGTATGGATCTGTTTGGGTTTGAAGATTTGGTTCATTGATCTCGTGGTCATGTTATGAGTGCGTTGGGGAGGATTATTGGTTTGGGGAGGATTTGTGAAATTCGGAGTTGGAAGATGAAGATCTAAACCTAGAGGAATATCCGTAGAAGATACAGGAGGTGGTGATGGAAGATTTAAGGGAGAAACAGTCCTATTATCATCTAAAGGAGAATTCAGATGAAATGCGGTGTGATCTAAATCTTGCAAGGAATCATGAAGGAAAGAGCCAGAGGGTCCGAAATTACCTAAGGAGGCTGCAACAGTGGCAGGTGAACCTTCCGAAGGGTGCGATGATGCTGGTGCGCTGGACGCCATTGATGAAGGTACTGCAATCTACTGGGCGCCGAAAAGGAGGGGGAGAAATGAGGGAGCTTCTGGACGTTTCTGGGTTGTCACGGGTAGAGAGAGGCTGGAGTGTTCCTAGGTTTCATCAAACAGCACGTGGCGAGAGAAGAAGAATTTTTTTGTTTGAGGTTCAAGACACTTGTACGCGTTTTGAGTGGGTGAGTAGCCAAGAAAAAGACAAGCTTTGGATTTGGGCTGCATTTTATTTGAGTTATAGGGCCGAGTAAGAGGGTAACAAACACAACCAAATTTTTTTAATTTCAAATAATTTGGTGTTTGACAAAAAAGAACTTCAAAAGGTGATTTTTCCTAAAGGAGAGGCATGGGTTGTCTGTTTATGAGGTAAGAAGCTGTTTGAAAAGCGTAAGGCCAACAAGAGAAATCAAGATTTAAATCATGAAGAAGCGTAAGGCCCGTTTCAACGAGATGACGATGACGACGTTCAGAGACACCATTTTGTTGCGGTGTGTGAGAAGCAGTAGTGTAGTGAGTTATGCCATGAAGCAAGAGATATGATTTTAAAGCAATAAACTCACCACCATTGTCGGAGTAAAGTGTTTTGATGGATTTTTGAAATCAAGTTTCAACAAATTTTTTGAAATGTGAAAAAATTTTAGAAACACCGGATTTAGTGACCATTGGATAAAACCATATATATTTTGTATAATGGTCAACAAAAATTAGGTAATATCTTGATCCATCAATTCCAGTATAACTAGCAGGACCCCACACATCAGTGTAAATAAGTTCAAGTGGCTCATGGCTTTGGAGACTATTGACACGAAAAGGTTGTTGATGAGCTTTATTGATAGAACATGAATGACACAGTGAAGACAAATTTTTATTCGATGAAATAGGAGGCGAAAAATTCTTAACAAGATGATGGACAATTTTAAGAAAAGGATGCCCAAGACGCTTGTGTCATCCATCAATAGAAGTCCCTTCATGCACATTAGCAACCTTTTTTGATGTCACCATTGAGTCCGGGAAAGTGTAGAGGCCATTGTTACATGCTCCTTTTAGTAGAATCGCCCCCGTGATCTTGTCGTTCACAAGAAAATAAAAAGGATGAAATTCAACAAAGACATTATTTTGTTTGGTGAGATGATGAATGGAAATTAAATTTTTGCAGAGATTTGGAACACAAAGAGTATCACGTAATGTAAAGGTTCGGTGAGGAGAGTGCAATGCCAAAGAACTAATGTGTGAGACTACCAAACCTGAACCATCACCGAGGATTACTTCGTCAGTTCCATCATATTCGAAATGAATAGATAAATTGGAAAGATCACCCGTGATATTATGAGAAGCAGCCGAATCAAGTAACCAATTTTTATCCATTCCATTAGATGTGGTAGCACAATTGATGGAAACATTCTGAGAATTGAATTGAGAACAGGACATAGCAATATGGCCAAACTGATCACAGAGTTGGCATTTGGGCTGGTAACGCCGATTGGAATTATTGGGCCTGCCAGAGTTGTTGTTGGAGCGACGTCCATCACGTTGGGCTCCATTAACATGTCGGCTTAAGCTGGAGCCTTGAGGCCCATGGGCAGAATCAATTTTCTTGGAGGACCACGATTGACTCCCCCCTTATGCAGACTGCTTCATCTTCGTGAAGTTGGCAGAAGCAACTAGTTGCTACGTTGCGGCTTCCAAGCACCTCAGATAGGCTTCGTGTCCAACCAGAAGGTCGTGCAACTCCTCAAAGGCCAGTGATGATTCTCGGGCTCAAATAGGCGCTGCAATCTCCTGAAAATCTGGACCTAAACCATTCAACACATAAAGAGTTAGGTCATTATCCAAAATTGGATGATCAATAATGGCTATTTCATCAGCCAAGGCCTTCACAGCATGGAGATAGTCTGTGATTGACCAAGTTCCACGCTGGATTAAGGTGAGTTCCTCCTTTAACTGCATAGCTCGAGTTCGGGATCAGCTAGCATATAAATTTTTGAGCTTTTTCCAAGCTTCATGAGAGGTCTTGCTGTAGCAATGAGTGGGGTGATTGAGGGAGATGTAGATGCTAAGATAGCACTCAGGATAAGTTTATCCTGTCGGACCCAATGGGTCTTACTCAACTCATCAGCAGTGGTACCAGCGGAAGAGGGACACCGAAGGGTGCCTTCGACATAGTTGAGTAAATCGTAACCAATGAGAAGTGCTTCAAATTGAGCACGCCATTGAGGAAAGGTGGAGGCAGTTAACTTTTCATTGATTTGGGCAATGATGTTGAGGGCAATGAGTAGTTTATCTGCTGGGAAAGGAGGTTGGGTGTTGAGATTAAAGTTTGGATTTTGATCGGAGGAGGGAGACATGGCAGTGACTTGGATCGGTGACTCGTTAGAGATCGGCTCTTCTGATATCATGTAAGGAAATAGATATTGCCGTAATTTTCAATGAATAGATTTTCCCACACTTTCATTGATAGATATTCTAAAATATATACAGAGTGATTGAGAGTCTAATTTAGGAAATATGTCAAAAATAAGGCTAAAACTAAGCTACTGTTACAATGTACAGCTATAGAATTCAAACTTAGAATCATCTCCAAATATAGAATAAATGACAGAATATTGGACATGATTTTAGGCTAGACATGCTCTGATTTGATTTGAATAGAATCCTCGCATACTTCCCTCATATTGCAAACAGCGGTCCTTAATTTCCTGATTGTTACAGTATCGTTCATGTAGAAATAATGGTACTAGTTAATTAACTTCTGATTATTAACAAAAATATAGCTTTATCAAGTCCTGACAAATTAACTGCAGTTAAAAGCCTTTGCTCACCTAATTTGTTTGTGTTTACTATTATTTCTTATCGTGTTTTAAAACCCATGACTAGTTACTAAGTTATATATATACCATGATATTAATATATATCCGGCCCGATAACGACAAGCAACCTATCATTTGCATGAGATGAACATTGGGTGGATCATGAAGTGACATCTGTGATAAGTACATAGACGTTTTAGTCGTGTGAACTCCAATGGTATCCACCAACTTACACTCCGTCTCTTCCGGGTTACCAACCAAATGAAAATGGCTTTGCCTGGCTAGAAAAAGAAAATAAGAACTAAAGGAAGAAAAACAAATGGGAATGACTTTCGGTGAAGAAGACAATAAACAAGCTGGTGGCATCGTATTTGGCTTTAGTGAAGAAGACGTAGTCAAAAGGAAAAAAAGAAAAAATTAAAGAATTTATTTTAGATGCTTCTGATGATCTTCACTGCTCGTCTTACTTCAAGAAAAAAGAACTTAAGTGTACATGAGTACTTGATTCTCTTGAGAGCAATTAATCAGACTGACTGAGACTTTAAGATCAGTTAATCTAGAAAACATCCTAGCTTCACCAAAACCTATGCAGGTATCAACATAACGATCCTAATCAACAATAGACAACAAGAAGACAAGAATATAATTTGGATCTTTCTGACGCAAAATACAAAAGAATTAAAGAAGGATTTGGGTTCTTTTCTGTAGCTAGCTAGAATGTGATACGTTAATAGTTACCTATGATCGATGCTCGATCCATCAAGCTTACTGGCTGTATAGGAAATTTAGATAGATTTTCGGCCGTTTAACACGAGGGATAAGACTAACTAAGCTAGAGTCATGGCCGTTAAAAGTGCGGTTTAAACAAGAGATTAGTTGGTTTTTAGATTGTAGGGCCTTAAACTTTGTGAACCGAAACTAGGTTTCTCTATCTTCTCGTTTTATTTTTATTTGTATTTTCTTTCCTTGTTTTTATTTTGGGTTTGTTCTTTTGGGTAATGGGGTAGAACCGAGGTCATGCACTGTACTCACTACTGCATGCTCTCTGTTTTCAACATCTAGTTGTCAACATAATGACTATTTATATAAATATATACATATATATATTCTATTCGTAAAGCTAATGTTAACATGTGTTATACGAAGATTAGCTCTCAAAATAGTGTATATATATATGTAATATTCTCAGCAATATCTATAATTTTCCGTAACAAGGCGCGGCAGATTGCCTTAGAAGAAATGTCTGATGATTCTGATCTATCTGAAGCTAACTTAAAATAGGCTTCTTTAAGACAATAATCTCAGACTAAAAGAACAGAACTAATAACAATCTTCATCATGTACATGTCCTTTTTTGGGGAAAAGGGAGATCGAGTTTACGTACGCATAAAAATGAACTCCGTAGTGGTGTTCACTGGGTTGATTGTGGGCGCATGCGATATTCCATAATGCTCTCTAAGTTGATCGCATTTTTCAGCTGATCATGTTAGAGGTTCGGTCTGTTGTCGTAGTATCTACTATCATCATGCCATGTCTTTTTATTTCTTCTTTTATTTATAATTTTCCCATCATGTGTCGGTCTGTACAAGGGTGTATACGCGCGTAGGATCTACAGAGACACTTAAACGACATGTAATTAGTTCCCTATCTACCGAAAGCCCTTTCTCCTATGATCTTAATTTGAAGGAAAGCAAGTAAGTATAATGACAAGAACTACTTCATGAAAACTTTGCTTTTACCTTTGAAATTAATTCATTTAACAAAACGTCCCAAAAAGCACTTTTTTACTATTTTCTAACCTAATCGAAGTCTTGCAATATTATATTTTTTTTCCCTCTTTTTTTTTTTTTTTTTTTTGGTTTTATATGCGTGTTGTCTATAGCGTACTCTTAGTTTTCCCCAACTTTATCGTTTTGTATTCTT